>JAMBLF010000301.1:0-311604 GCA_030578115.1 Leucoptera coffeella | reverse complement strand
TTAAAAAGTCTAATGATTTTATTCAACATAAGTACAAGTACAGGACACTGGTTGTCTCTTAGCATTGAAATTCTACCGTTGGTTCGGAAGCCCTGGCTCAGTGAGTGTCCTCTCCCTACTACAAACATTGCTTCATAGGGCATTCTCAGCTTTAATAGCAGGGTTGTGTCTTACGATAACACAACGATAGTTAGAATAGTACAACTGTTAATATAAATATAGGTACAATTAGTTTAGATTAAAGTGGAATAAACAATTAACTATGGGTTCAATATAGAAATTTAGGACATTGGCCATGACATATAATATGCCTAAAACGTGGCTAGTTGTTGTTACCTAACATATGTAAAGTCAACGCTTAAAGTGAAGTCGCAGTAACTTTTTATAAGGTTAAAGTTTATAAGAACAAAAGACAATATTTTAGCTTTTAAAAGTGGCGCCACTATGCATTGTCATGGCCACTATACGTTCGCGTGCTTCAACGGTGTCTCGTCACGGCACGTCTTGTCCGTAACTGAGGCTAACAGCGCAGAAGGGGTTTCCTCAGTGAGCTTACATTGGAGTTAATTAGCAATTTAAATTGGTAAACATTCTTTGACGTGTAGACTCTTTAGTAATGTTTTACTTTATTTTTTATTACACACTATTCAAATTACACATAGTAGTGTGTAGTAATTTTATGTGAATTATTGTATTTTATCTCTATGTATGTAAAATGTGGGTACATCACTATTGCGCTTGACAGCCTCAATTTAAGTCATCATGTAAGTATAATGGCATAATAATTTGCGTGTGCAGTCCCCGGAGGAGAACGTGGCGACGGCGGCGCGCGGCGCTCGCGTGATCGCCGGCGACATGCGCAGCGCGCTGCTGGACGGGCGACACGGAGAACTACGACATGGACCGCGGCTACACGCGGCACACCATCTCCGAGGCCGCGGACAACGCGGGCATCTGCGTGCGCCTGGGCGCGCCCACGCTCATCAACCACATCCGCCTGCTGCTCTGGGACAGGGACAAACCGGTAACCTAACTCATGTCGCCTCACACGTTGCCATGGCAACGTTTACACGCACACATATAAACATTCAGACATATGTATAACACTCAGATAGACGCTATATTGAAAAAAAGCTAACCGCCGAATGTGTATGAGATGATGTATGAGTGTCAATAAAGCGAAAGTGCTCTGTCAGGATCGGGACACATAGGGATCCGTGATCAAATCAAATCAAATCAAACTTTATTTGCAAACACACGTATTCACTGTTGTTACAAATTGGTATAAGGTACAGTGTGTTCGACCGTATCAGGCATGTAAATTAATGATCTCTGCCTACCCCTCTGCAGGGAATCAGACGTGATGTGTATGTATGTATAAACATTCACAAACATCGAACTGACAAGAATGTTATATTATATGCTAACCTCACTCATTTACTTACTGTTGTTGTTTAGAATAGATAGTCTGCCTAAAATGTCAAGTTAGACAATAGTCAGTTCTCGTAATAGCCAGATAATATTAGCCTCTAAGCTATGAGTAGGTTTTTCTTCATGTTTCCCGAAAAAACAGTTGTATTTATATGTATTTATTAGAGTAAGTTGGGCAATGGGCAAGCAACTCTCGATTATATGGTTAAAAGTGATAGAGATACCATTATGTCTCCAAAGTTCTGACTACTCACTCTGAAAGGGTTGGCATGTGTGTAAAATGCCGTTGAAATGCGGCTATAGAATATACTAGGTACTCATCTAGTATAGTCATCGGATGTGGACGACTGGAATAAAAATGTAGGAAGTAAAATATCCATTTTATTACAAGATTTATATCTGTGTAATAATCAAAAGTGATAAACTCAAATGTCTTTAATCAGCATAAGTACAAGTACAGTACATTCATTGAAAGTCAAACATTTGCCTGACTCTCATTGTCCTGTTTACATTAAAACTCCTACCACTGGTTATTGAAAGTACATCTAAAGAAAAAACGCGTCAAAGACAAACGCGTTCACGACAATTAACCCTTGTGGGATAGTCAGAGCTTCAGTGGGGCTAATATGGGCATGTGAAGCAAAGATGAAATGAATCCTATTTGAAAGGAGAACGAAAGCAGAAGTTGCTAATTGGCCGTAATATGGACGTTTCGCCTTTCGTTTCATCATTCATTCGGATATCTTTCGTTTCATTCATTCCTCTTTTTTGTGTTGCCGTAATTAAAAATCAAAAGCGATACGGGACACGAAAACTTGTACTGATTATTTTAAAAGCGCATTTGATGCATTTTACTCACTAGTTTTGATAAAATAAATTGTTCTTATTATGCTTTCATAACATTTTTATTAATTTATTGTAGGTAAGTATTTAAATATTTTTTTTTATAATGGTAACACTATTATAATGGCTGTCACCCCGTGATGCATATAAATAAATAACAACAATAACAAACCATCATTGCTGGATATAAAAACTCATCAAAGGGGCGGCAAAAGGTTACTAAGTGCTGGCAAAACTTGGCCAGAGTTTTAAATAGCCATAAAACTCGAACAACTGGCTAGGGAGAATCAAAGACGAACGTATTTACATTCATGCTTTTGTTCCTCTGTTTTGACGTTTGAGGTGAAAAGTCCGAACAGCCATATTACCATTTTACGTACAAAAACAAATTCGTCTGTCAAAAATGCAGAGTGAACGATGAATGTTTGTTTTCCGTTCTCAAAAATGAACGGCCATATTACCAAATTAAGATGAATCATATTATGAAAGGAATATGTTCATCTAACGTCTGCTTCATATGACCATATTAGGCCCACAGATGTGCATCTCCGCCATTGCGAAGGAGTAATTCTATGGCCACCTCGAACCCACCGTCGAACCCAGATAGTCAGTACTCAATGTGACAGGTGGTCAGCCATGTCGCCATTTACAAGCACTAATTATTACCTGTTCGGGGAACAGTTAGGTTTCCTCACGATGTTTTTCCCTCATCGTAATATTCGACGCATTTCGTAAATATATTTTTATTACGAAAATGTACTTAGAAATTCGTCAAACTTCATTTCCATCGGTACACGCTCAAGTGGGATTTGACCCCTGTACCCTCTGATATAGAGTCAAGGCCCAAACAACAGCTTTTCTTTGTTAAGTCCATCTAATCTTTGAGTATGTGTAAACCGTGTAGTAATGGATGTGTATTAGATCCACGGATGTGAATTAGATCTTTTTGTGTTAGATAGACCATTTATTGAGGAAGGCTTTAGGCTATATAACATCACCCTGCTACTAATAGGAGCGAAGAATGTAATTTAAAAATCAAATTATAATTACAGTGCCATCTATGTTTCATGTAATGAACACTTTTGAAAAAATAAAAATGTGGCAAATTATTTGACATTGCTTGTATAATGTATAATATGTAATGATGGTATGTTTAGGTCGTACGCGTACTACGTGGAGGTGTCGGTGGACCAGAAGGACTGGGTGCGCGTGGTGGACCACAGCGACTACTTCTGCCGCTCCTGGCAGCACCTCTACTTCGAGACGCGCGCCGTGCACTACATCCGCGTCGTCGGCACCAACAACACCGTCAACAAGGTGCCACCCCCCCTCCTATTACCTACTAATAATAATAATAAAGCATTTATTTACAGCTACAGAAACATACACAACACAAATATTTTACAAATCAAACTTACAAACTAGGGGGTATAGCTTGTGCATGTACTATTCACTATAAAGCCCCGTATTCATGGTAAACATTTGCGGAGTTGCGGAGTTTCTGACAACAAGTTGCCGGCAACATCTCTCGCTCGTTGAGCGTGTTTGCGACAATTTATAAACATGGTAGTAGTGTGGAGGATTGCTAAAATAATTGAGCCATTCTCAATAGGCCCGATTTGACAGACAGCCAACCATACAATCCACCTACAATACATAGTATAATCCTAACAGACATAAAACTCAACACTTTAAATTGGTCGGATTATACTGGAAACATGATGGATCCATTCAAATTAATGCATTGGCTTTTATTGGGAATCAAGATTATAATTGGTGAGATGCGTCTTTGAAATACGTTAAGATATTTACCTAATTCATAAGCTGAAATGATAAATCGCAATGTTAGTACACACTGCAAAGTTCTATTACAATAATGTATTGACATAATACAAACTGACCAATGTAAGTTTCAACTCTTTCAGAATATGTATCAAAAATTCTGATTGTATAGATTGTCCACAAGACAATGCAGTTTGTACACTTCATTTCACACTAATGAGTAACAATAATAGAGACTAAAGAATGTCGCCCAATTGTCTAAGAGTAAGTGTTGTGGTGCTTAGGTGTTCCACCTGGTGGCGCTGCAGGCGCTGTTCACGGCGCAGGTGCCGCCGCTGAGCGGGGGGCTGGTGCGGCCCACGAGGAACGTCGCCACCGTCGACCTCTCCGCCGTCGTCATCGAGGGCATCAGGTACGCCACCCACCTCCTACGTACGAAGCATAAATCGCTTGTTAAAAGTACATCATTCGACGTAGCTCAGTTGTTTGGGACTTGGCTCTGTATCAGTTAGTACAGGGTTCAAATCCCGCTTGAGCATGTACCAATGAAAATGAATTTCTATGTACAGTTTCGTAATAAAAATACAATTACGAAATGCGTTGAATACTACGGTGAGGGAAAACATCGTAAGGAAACCTACCTGTTCTCCGAAGAGCTAATAGTTAGTGCTTGTAAATGGCGACATGGCTTACCACCTGTCACATTGAGTACTGACTAGCTGGTCGACACGTGGGTTCCAGGTGTCCACAGAATTACTACCTTCGCAATTGCTGAAATGGACACCTGAACCCCCCTGACTGACTGACTGACTACCCCGCAAGGGTAATGGTCGTGAATGCGTTTGTTTTATTTTGTTTTGTATGTTAGCAATAGCTATATTGAGCGTATGTTTGTCTGTCGGGGTGTGGCGCAGTCGTTCGCGGCACGCGCTGCTGAACGGCGACACGGAGCACTACGACTGGGAGCAGGGCTACACGTGCCACCAGCTGGGCTCCGGCGCCATCGTCGTGCAGCTGGGTGAGTGCCGTCGCCATGGCAACGACTAACAAGCACACTATTCACTTATTTATTGACGTCATTGAATACGGAATGCAAAGCACGTGTTGGTTGTAGTTTTTTTACTAGAACAAATCATTTAAGTGACATTTAAGGTACCGGGTATTCAATCAAATATTGAGTTTTGGTATTATGCACGAATTTACATACATTTTTATAAATTTACATGAGTAATAATATAAAAAAAACTATAATTCTTATCAATTGACAGCAACAGAATCTACAAAAAGACACTTTATAAAAAATGTATAAATGTCCATGATTTTTTTGTGTGTTTTTTTTATCACATCATGTCGTACACAGTATATGGTCAACACGTGGGTTCGAGGTGGCCATAGAATTACTACCTCCGCAATTGCCAATATTATTTTTAGAAATGCAAAAACGTATTTATTATACTTACATAGTAATACAATTTAAATGTTTAGTGACGTCAATAACAGAGTGTCAAAATCATTTCTATCAGTTAAATACAATTGTGGTTAGGTTGTGTTTATGTATTTGTGAGGATATGTCTGTTTGTGTAATTATTATAAAGGAACTATCTATTTCTAATTATTATGATTATTATAAGGGATGTTGTTTTGGACATGTTATGAAGTGGAAGGACGGTTACGTAGGGGCTGGCCCAATAAGACATGCCAGTCGGATTGATACCATATTGAAAAAGGGTGACGTTAGAAGTACCTATAACCGCCGAGTGTGTATGAGTGTCATTGAAGCGAAAGTAATCTGTCAGGATCGGGACAAATGGGGATCTGTGATCTCTGCCCACCCTTCTACAGGGAATCAGGCGTAATGTGTTTGTATGTATGTATTTTTTGTCACTTAAAATAGACAATACATGGCTAATTGTCAGTTTTTGTATGCAATATAAAAAGTATTACTATCTGGTAAAAAGCGAACAAGCAAGTCACAAAGAGGTGTTGTGATGTGTATGTCTATGTCAAAGCTTAGCTTTTTATCAACATTGAAGTATAACTGGTAGTAAAGGGAACTGTCAATTCGTAAAATAAACCATTATGCGTTCACTGAGTGAGAATCGGGCGTGATATGTATGGAACTATGTAACTACATGATAAATGACGTGGCGTGTTGTGTATGGGGTGCAGGGCAGCCGTACCTGTTGTCGTCGATGCGGCTGCTGCTGTGGGACTGCGACTGCCGCCACTACTCGTACTACGTGGAGACCTCCGTCAACTACTGGGACTGGGAGATCGTGGCCGACCGCACGCGCGACTCCTGCCGGTAACTAGCTCTCGGACCTACCTGGATAAACTACAGTCTATTCACGTTAAGTAAATAGTGACGTCATGATATATAAAGGTTAAACTGACCAATGAGACGTTAGTAAATGAGAAAACAATTCACATTGACCAATTGCAGACAACAGTTGTCACGTCTTATTGGTCAAATCGTGGGAACATGATGACGTCACTATTTTCTTAATGCGAATGTACTATAGGATCTTAACACAATGTCATATCATAATGAGGGACGAATTTTGGGTGGTCATACTCGTAAATTTATAGACGAAAACAAAATTATGCATTGTCCCGTGGTAGTCTGGAACCTAAAAAAATGATAACTAACTGCCTCTCGTGCTACTCTTGGATCTAAATACAATGCTACTGACTGTGTACTAGGGTGTCCCGTCTCTACTACTAATGGGAAGTAAAAAGAATGCTAACTAGCTGCCGTTCTTACAGGCATGTCGTAGGAGGCGATTAAGGGACTAGGCGACAACCTGTTACCAATGTTCCATTGTGACATCGCAACCCCAATATTAAACATGCTAAAGAGTCACTTGGGAGATGCTTTCATTACTCCAACGTAGTGTCTACCCCGAAAGGAATTAACAGACGTGAACGTATAAGTGCATTTGTGATTCAGTGCTGACAAATGAATGACTAAGACAAAGTTTAAAGTACATTTTAGCTTAATTTTAAACGCATTGGTGTAATACGTCAGAATTGACTATCGAGGCAATCTGCTTTTATGTAACGAATAGCCGAAAAACAGCTTATTTTCATGGTGCTGACAATTAAAATTAATTTAAATGTCATATACTCAAAGGATAATCGTCATAATAAGTATGTTAACTTTGTGTCAGGTCGTGGCAGGTGATCTACTTCTCCCCGCGGCCCGTGTCCATCATCCGCATCGTGGGCACCAACAACTCCATCAACGAGGTAATGCAACTATCATCATTTCGTACATGCGGTGGAAAACTTACCAGAGTAACAGAAAATACTAAGATATTGATTTGGACTCCACAAAATATATTTGGGGCCTTAGTCCACTAAAGCATTTTACAAAATAATAGTTCAATATCAGAAATAGTGTGAAGTTGGTAGTGGATTAGCAAAAGTGAAAAATTTCGCCATTCTTAAAGCGAAATTTAACACTTTTGCAGCTTTTAATGATGAGATTGGACACTTTTGCTAATCCACTATCAACTTCACACTGTTCCTGATCTGATATTGGACAGCGTTTGTGCTAAAATGTATTAGTAGACTTGGGCCCCAGGACAATTCGATTTTATAGAACATTTTATTAAATTGTAATGGCACTGGTTTTTCTATTTTTCCAGTTTTTTTACACATATGGTTCTGTCAGTTTATGTACCGATAATTTTACCAAAACCGCGTACAGGTCGAGCTTTGCTGGGTTTCAGGATGTTTAATAAATATAACATGCACCGATATGACTACAGATGCATTCGTTTCCTTTTATACTGTAGTTGATAATTATCATATTTAGTAGTTATATTTACTGCTTAATACTAAGTAGCTTTAATCGCAATCGAAATAGAAATATGGTTTTTATTTATAATACTGTAAGAAATTCCAAAACGTACTTATTAAACTAGGAATAATAAATTTTAAGAGTTAAGTCAGGTTAATAATTCATTGTCATATTAAATTATATTAGTCAAATACAATTGTTGGTAGGTGTCTAATTATTCTTATTTTAAAGGAACTATTTTTGGTTTCCGAACTTATTAAAAGTTCATTTCATTACATTCTAAATTATTATAATTAAAAGTAGCGAAACCGACCTTCTAGAAACTATTGCCCGTTAATGATTTACCACTTTTCACACCTTTCATCCATTGCTTATCATAATGTATACTCTTAACGTAGGCACCTTACTCTACATTCCTTTCTACAAGAGTACATTCTGAGCACTGACGTATGTGGTGTATGGTTGCAGGTGTTCCACCTGGTGCACCTGGAGTGCCCGGCGCAGGTGGAGGAGGGCCCCGAAGCCCCCACCCCCTCCGCCGACCACCAGCCCCCCGCCGACAAGCAGCCGCCACTGCCCAGTCCCCATCACTGTAAGTAACAACAGAACCACAGTACAGCCGCATTGACACTCGCTACTTGTTCGATTACCGAAGTTAATCAAGGCGGTGTAGACTGTTTGTATGGATAATCAGTCATATGTTCCTGACTTCGGCGAAGGAAAGCATTAATTATTTATTAAATTAGATCATAGTTAGTAAGTACTTGTATACGATACCAGATATGTTGGATTATTATTATTAAGAAACCAAGGCTGAATGAAATCTATTTAGCGATGGGCTAGCAACCTGCTACAGTTGTTGCCACAATCTCATTATAATGCTAAAAAGTTACCAAAGTTCCGTCAACTCTGAAAGGGATTAAAAGGCGTAAATCTATATGCATGATTATCACGTAACTAGTTGGTTTGCAATATCATAACACAACCATAGTATGTACTCATTGTGGTCTTATATACTATTGTTTCATAATTACATAAATCCATACGACGAAAGGACTTTTTGGAGTAGTTAGAGGTTGAGTGTCCACCAATCACTAATTTACCAAGTATTTTATTAGTTACAATATCAAATAATTTACAACATTTTAATTTTTTCCGAAGGTTTCATTACATGAAACATAAATGGCACTGTAATTATAATTTGATTTTTATATTATATTCTTCGCTCCTATTAGTAGCAGGCTAAAGCCTTCCTCAATAAATGGTCTATCTAACACAAACATATTTTTTGAATTCGGACAAGTAGTTCCTGAGTAACGCGTTCAAACAAACTCTTCAGCTTTATAATATTAGTATTGATTAGTTATTACTGATAGTATTTGGTCACTTAAATGTAATGAAATGTAACATTTGCAGCAGCGGCAAGCAGTGCGTCGTCGGGCGAGAGCAGTGGCGCCGCGTCGCCCTCTGCACCGGAGGGGGCGCACGGGGAGGGACAGGGGAGCGCGGGGCAACCACGGCCCACGGACGCAGCCGCCGCCGAGGCACTCCTCAACACCACTCTGTTCGAACAAAGTTAGACTCTAGTGCAAGGCGAGACTAAGATAAAGAACACTATACTATATTCGCATTAAGAAAATAGTGACGTCATCATGTCCCCACGATTTGACCAATGAGACGTGAGAATGGTTGTCTGCAATTGGTCGATGTGAATTGTTATCTCATTAACTAACGTCTCATTGGTCAGTTTAACGTCTATATATCATGACGTCACTATTTACTTAACGCGAATAGACTATAGTGCAAGGCGAGACCAAGATAAAGAACACTGATCTATTGGGTTGTCTATGGTTCACAACTGTTATTCTGACATGAGGTTGCAAAATTCAAATTGAGTGGTAATATTTTGTAACAAATACGCGTGATTGAAGGAGAAACGGTTCCGGTACGTATATTTATGGATCCTTTGATGTTATGGAACTTATGGCCTTTATACAGTGTTTTCTTTCGGTTTGTAGATAGGGGGTTATGTCACCTAAGGCATATATAGCACACGCTCGTCACCCAATCACATTATAGTATATATACCGCAATTGATAGATTCCGATGACTGATTCGTTAGTGGAGAAACTACGTATTTAATCTCTCAAATTAATTCACATGGGCTTAAACTATGACTTTTTACATGTATCTTGGGAATTTACAAAAAATTATGATATTATTGTCAAAATGTTTATTGTCATAAATACGCAAATAATAATGATCATTGTGAATTACATAATTGTTTTGTCAATATAAATTGTATTGAGAGAAAAAAATATGAATATTGTTTTAGCGTAAATCATTCTGTCACAGATGTCAAAATCTATCACAAATTATAATTATATTCGAAATTGAATTAACAATAGTCACAATATATACACACAACATTCACAATTCGTCTGTAAATAGGAAAGTACAGATTCTATTATTGTTTAATTTTTCATACAATTGATAAATTTTGTACATACCTACATTAATTTGCACAGATCTCGAATATTCACACCAATTACTTTAATGCACCTACCTACCTACCTACTTTACAATCAATAATATTTTTGAGAGACGCGATTTTTATTCATTTTACAAGAACACGGGACTTATTTCAGTTGACCCGGGACCATGGCCAAAACTTCGGGTAATACTTTGTTTATAAAATATACGCAATAGTCCTGTTTTCTTGTTAAATAATTATAAAATTTATTATATGTGCTTCTGTATTTTAAAGTTTTTGTCAATATTTAGTTAACTGGCGGGTAGGTTTAGCTTACTATTTTAGTGCATTATAGTCATTTCAGTTTACGTGAGCACTATAATTGTAATTTTCATATTTGAGTAAAGTTTTCGAAAGCTTAGGCTTGATAAAGAGAATAAAACTTAATATTAAATTTGCCGATGGTGTTGCAATGTTCGTCTGTAAATAATAACAATAAAGCATAATTTCTATGGCCTTGTGAAATATATATTTTACACTGTAATTTAAATAAAACTTAAGCGTTGGCGCCATTTTTCACACGTCAGTTTATTAAGAACTGGCTCATGCATATACGTTAATTATTAGTGTATGTACAGTCAACGCTAAAAGTGCAGTCCCCGTAACTTTATATAAGATTTAAGTTTATAAGAACAAAAGACAATATTTTACATTTTAAGACTGGCGCCGCTATGCATTGTCATGGGCACTATACGTTCGCGTGATTCGAAATGAAAAATATTGTCTTTTGTTCTTATAAACGTAAACCTTATTAAAAGTTACTGGGACTGCACTTATAGAGTTGACTGTACATATTATGGATGTCGTCAAACTTTTGGTGTATGATTGTGTAATTAATTAATTGAAATCAGTGTTATTCATACCTATATCCATATTTTCAATTGTCCTATAAGTCAGGGTTAAGAACAATTTAAATATAGTTTATAATGCAGTCTACCGCCTAAAATCAATACAAGTTACTTATTATTATGTTTTATGCGTTCACTGAGTGAGTACGCGCGCTTTGTTTACGATTGACATCTATCACTACTTTTACTAAGCACGTGTTGATTATATTATTTGTTGTAACAATATGTAGTGTTTTCTAAAGCCTTGCTGGGGAAATTGTAAAGTGTATAAGCACTTCAAGGATGAAAAGAAAAAGTGTCAGTCATTGTTGGAGAGATAAATTAAATCTTAAATAAATTCAAAAATGTAATATTGTATATAAACATATTACTGTAATTTCATACGTAAATAATAAAAAAATTGGTACGTCAATTTGCAACATTGTAATAGACAAGCGCGCATTCACTCAGCGATCACATAATACGTTTTATTCCTTCAATGTTAAAGGCAGCTGGATGCATACTTGTGCCAAAGTCTACTAATGCTTTTTGCAACATATCAGATGTAATAATGTGAAGTTGGAAACGGACTAGAAAAATGACAACTTTCACCATTTTAAAGCGAAATTTGACACTTGCTGATAACAATAGTGAAAATTTACTCTTTGGCTAACCCACTTTCAACTTGACACTATTAGTGATCTGATATTGAACTGTGTTTGTGCTTAAACGCATTAGTAGACCTGGGCCCTTACTCCACTAATTCATATTGGCCACAATATTACTTCAGTGTCGACATTGTGGCAGTTCAATGGCCGTAATTTGACACTTTTCGCACTCCACTAACAAATTTTGGCCACTGAAGCGCTATCGAAATACTTCTGGGTCTGACGTCCCTCAATATTAGTTCAATAGCCTTCATTTGGTACTCTACTATTATTATGACAGCTTTTTTTGTCAATGGTCAATTTCTAATGTAGAGTACCCGCCACATAAGGTGGCAGTTGGAGGCGTCGCCACAGTCGCGTAATCCATTGTTGCCAGTAAACACGCCAAAACTAGCACTCACTGTGCCATACGGCTCGATACATTATATTGAGGTTTCATTTGTAACGATCTTTGGTTGCAGAGCTATAAACTCAAATAAAACAAATTAATATACCAAAGTCAAAATATGTTTATTAAACTATTTCAAACATGATTAATAATTAACGGGACTTATCCTTCTTATTATATATTACATATATTATGTGTTCCTTCACTCTGTCCGCAATAGACCGTTTAGTGTGTTCGACGTAGGATTTCCCACAGCTGCAATCAATCTTATACACACCCTTATATCTTATATCATGAGTATAAATCGCGAATCTCTTAAAACTATTATTTCAAACATGGCACTGAGCATTGTCTTTACATATTTTTTACCGAGGTTAGATCAGCGGAGACCCTAGCTTGGAGAAGAACTAACAAGAAACTCCGGAAATCAATTTATTATAATCACCCTTAACAAACATAAAATTACAAAGAGTGGGCAAAAAACACAACGCTGGTAATACTAAATTTACCTTTCATACAAAATAACACGCAATGGCGGTAACGTCAAATTTAGTTCCAAGTTTGGCTACTGCCACCTTATGTGGCGGGATCTCTACACTCACACGCTCAGTTAGTAGTTTTAGTTTCAATTAAAAACATAAAATATTTTTCCAGGTACGTTTTTAGCTACGTTTACGGAGCGTTTACGTTATAAACTTAAAACTTTTAACTGCTAAATCAATATTCATTAATTGACATTGCTGCATTGTCAGTGCAAACAGTTTTTTAAATTGTTGTAATCCATAGACAATAATTTCTGTACTTTGAGTGGCCACTGAAGTGCCATTGACTCGCTATTATGACGCTAGTGTGGCTGTCAAAATATTAGCAGAGTGCCACTTTTACGGCCGAGATGCAGATTTATCGCTATAGCCTCGCAGTTGAGTGGCTGTCAAAGTTAATTAGTGGAGTAAGGGCCCTGGGCCCCTGTTCAGCCCCAGGATAGCAAGGGGCTTCTATGTATATCTTTTATAAAGGCGAGGAATCAATGTACCAATATTTCTAGAGCATATGTTACTGTGATAATAATGCATACAAGTGCGAGAATGTAAGGTTTTCCATGCTTGGCGTTATCTTTTAGGTTAAGTTGTGAGGTTATGTTTTGAAATAAATTTATTTTAATTCAAATGTGTAGCTTTATTTCCCTAACAAAGTGGGTACACGCACTGATCATTATCATAATATAATATATTCATTTCCCTTTGCAAGGGTTGATAGAAATCATGATCGACCTTACATCTCTACTGAAAGCTGAATGTATCGAAAACCTAAGTCCATTAATGTTTCTATCAAAATATCAGATTAATATCACTTATTATGGAATAGCTCAAGTGACAAATTTCAACACTTTGAAGTCAAAATTTTACGTTTTCCAATCCACACTATTATTGACGTAATATTGAACAATGATAATGCTAAAATGCATTAATAGATATAGGCCCTGGATTCAATAACATTGCAATTGGGACTCAGAGGAGTGGTTTTATCATCCAAAAAAAAACAAAAACATCATCCCTCCTAATTAATGTACATCAACATTCTTTGACCATCTGAAATTCTAAACACAGGGTGAATGAAAACATTGAAATATATTTATAACCATTTTATTCTTATA
Source organism: Leucoptera coffeella (assembly GCA_030578115.1). NCBI lineage: Eukaryota > Metazoa > Arthropoda > Insecta > Lepidoptera > Lyonetiidae > Leucoptera > Leucoptera coffeella. The sequence goes on along the minus strand of JAMBLF010000301.1, from coordinate 297,673 downwards.
TGATTTATATTTACATTGTATTGCACCTATAAAGTTAGCCTATCTAAGAACTAGGTAACTTTGGGCCCTCTTTCTCTGAGTATGCCCTGACTTTTGCGGAACAGATCACTGGCGTCCACTATATCTGGATTGTTTTCATCTGCGTACTGGTCTAACCTCTTCCTGATTAATTCCTTCAAATTGACAACACTCTCTGGATCCGCCTTAGCTGAAATGCCAACAATATCTTCAAATTGCATTAACTTCTCTGGTCTAATGTCCTCTGGAATCATACTGAGACACTTTTCAGGGTTCCTCAAGGACTCTTTGACTTCATTAAATAAATCCGTAGATCCTTCCAAGTCCATTTTGTTGATGGCTAAAATGGCAGGCTTTTCCAATAGCTCTGAGTTGTATAGTTCCAATTCCTTATTAAGGAGTACAACTGTTTCCAGGCAAGAGCGATGAGTATGGCGAGGACTGAGCTGGAACCCTTGAACATCCGCTATTAAGAGAAGAAGCTTTGTTCGTTCCACGTGCCGTAAGAACTGATGGCCTAGTCCAACATTGATATGGGCTCCCTCAATGAGGCCAGGCAGATCTGCAATAGATATCTGACGGAAATCTTCATACTTCATGGTGCCTATGTTGGGTTTAATGGTAGTAAAGGGGTAGTTGGCTATTTTGGGTTTTGCTCGAGATATGGCTTTTAAGAGAGAACTTTTACCCGCATTAGGAAACCCAACCAGGCCTACATCTGCTATTAGTTTTAAATCTAGTCTCACGTGTCTATTTTGGCCTGCATGACCGAGGAATCCGTTTTTCGGGTCACCTCCGGGTCCTCCTCTGGCTATGATCACAGCCTCGCCCTCTTGGTCGATGGCCCCGAGAACCTTGCCTTCCTCGGCATATATTGTGACTCCAAGAGGTACTGGTAGTTGGATATCCTCGCCTGGAGCTCCAACTATCTTGGTTTTTCTGCTGTCTTCTCCGTGTCCGGCTGCTAATGTTTTTCCGCGATATTTTTTAAGTATTTTCTTTAAATCGGCGCCTTCCTTACCCACAGCGTATACACAGCCACCTTGTCCACCCAGACCACCAAATTTAGGCAGCCCAGTGCCTCCGCTTCCACCTTTTACATGTAATCTTACAGAGTCAATGAATTTTGCTAACCGATATTTTCGCGGTACACGCAACTCCTTTGCTGCAAGGAGCGCACATGAAAGGAAAACCATATTCTGATGTATGTTACTTGTTTTCACCTTTAAACATTATATAAATATTCTTTACTTTTGCAAAGACTCGCAATCATGGTAAGACTCATGAATTTATAGGTTATATTTTTGTTTACTATTTATTGTTGAACAAAATAATAAAAAAGTGTATGTAAATTATTTCGTGATATTATATAAAGCGGTTTTAAATTTAATTCATCTACTTATTTGAATGTAATTTATTTAAAAAGTCATGTGTTTATCAGATATAAAATTGGTTTATCATTTTTACTAAAATTAAAGTATAAGTTTTATAAAATTATAATGAAAACCTGAGTAAAAGTATTTATTTGTATAGAGATTTCATATTGCTTATATATTAATATCTAACAACTATAATAAAATTATTTTGATACAAGGCGTGCGTGAGTGTAGTGTGTAGTCAGTTTATTCATTGCTTATATTGAGTACATTATTTATAGTCAAACAGCTGTTTTGTTTACTACTTTCAATGTTTAGCGCACAAAATTGTAGATATTAAATATTCTAAAGAGAATATTAATGTAAACATCATGAGATTTAATTTCTCTGTAAGCAGTGACAAGATTCCCCTTTTGTTAACCATTTTCGTGTTAATCTCCGTTGTTGGCGCCGCAAAAGCTAGTGCCGGAGATGACTCTTATTATTATGGAAAATGTTTACAAAAGTGTATGTGGGCGAACTGCACTGAAGGTAATTCAAAATATATATTAATATTAAGTACAGTTTTAACTGTAAAAGGATCTCGAGGTTATATTCCAGCCGGTTCAAACTATAAATGTATTGATTATATTGAGGCACGATTTTCATTCCTGATACAAATTAATTATTAGAAGCTATGTATTGCAGAATTATTTTATATTAAGTCTAGTAATGAGATGCTATTGGAGACAAGAGATCAAAAATATCTTTACACATCATTTTGGGATGTAGAAGTGAGAATAAATCTATGTCCATGCCTATACTACAAGACAAATATTAGATATATTCAAAAATAAAGCCATATATATTGACATTGGAAAGGAAAAACTAATGAAACGCCACTTTTGTCGAATGAGTTGTATATACAGTTCGATAGATTTTTTGATTTCCTGTCGATCTGCCTAGGTTTCAAGCCGACCAGACGACTTTTTTGGCGTTTCATTTAAAGTAAAAATAGCGGTGATTGAAAAATATCAGTCAATCAAACGACAATTTTACAGTTAAAATTTTTAACAATGTCGCATGAATTATTCTTATAATTTTATTACTGGCTGTTAATTTATTGAGCTTACTAATTTTTGTACGAGCATGGTATAAAATGCATTGCAAACTTGGCTTTTGAACGTTTCGACCCTACAAAATAATTTTTAGACGTGTCGCAACACGCGTTCTTCCTGACTTGAAAAAAAACAATGGTGGCGTATAAGTTATTTTTCCCGACTACCTATTACCCGAGACTGTTGTAAAAGTTAATCTTTAAATACAAAATCAATAGAATGTAGGTAAGAGCATGGATATCAGTTAAACTAATGACGAAGCCTATGGTGATCACGGCTCATAAAATGTTGTTCCGAACCAAGAAAAATACTGGGTAAGACATATCAATGATTTTTCCCAACAGATTTTATTTCAACAAAGTCGTATAAATTAGTATTCTGGCTCTACTTAAAATTTGATTTGACTAATCAAGTATTTTTCCACACAAACATTTTTTTAAAGGTGGCGTCTAAAGGTAGCATTCGGTTCTTGGCGACGGCGACGCGAGACCGCGACCCGCGACCGAGACTGGGTCGCGCGACCCACTGCTTTGTATGAATTTGTATGGAGCACTAAACAACGCATGCGACCGCGACGCGCGACCGGGGGGCGGGGCCTGGGAGCTGCGTGGCAACCGCGACTCGGTCGCCTCGGTGGCAGTGCCGCCGCGAGACCGACTAGATTACACATCAAAATTATTATTTAACCTACAATATTTTCGGAACTTTTCTTCTTTATAATTTAAATGTCGTTTTATGAGTATTTGAAAACAACCCTCTTCGTGTCGTTATGAAAACTCACTTCAAACAAAGACCTTCATCCTTTTTCTGGAGGCATAAATAGATAATAACATAATAAGATTATCATCATCTTGCTCTTCCTCCAAAAGCAGCTGAATAACTCTCAACACATAAAAACTGCGGGAAGACTGGCAATGTCGCGGTCGCGGTCGCTGACATCGGAAAGCTAAGCTGTCGCCCCGCGACAGGCGACCAAGGTCGCGTAGTCAAACAGTCGCGGTCTCGCGTCGCCGTCTCCAAGAACCGAATGCTACCTTAAGTTAATTTTCCCTTCTCATTTTAAATCTCATAAAAGTGAAACGCCACATTTTTTAAAAACTATTGGCTAAAATCTGATAATTCAGGAAACAAAATATAGGAAAAAATAAAGATAAACTACACTGCAAAGTTTCATCAAAATTTGTTGACAGATAAATAAGTTATGAGCTTTTTTCTATATTTTTACCAATATAACTTACCAATATTAACAGGACATATACCATACTTCAAAGTAACCTATTCTAACATTACAGAGCACAGCTACAAGGAGAATGCGCAGGGTAAGCAGGACTTGTGGAGCAGACTGCTGCTGTGGAACTGCCGGGACGAGTGCAAATACATGTGCATGTGGAAGACAGTAGACCAGTTTGTGAAAGATGGCTTCAGGATACCCAAGTTTCATGGGAAGGTAGGCAGATATGTTACACTGATAAAGTCATACATGTAAATATACATTCACATTTTTTAATTGCAGTTGTGATCTCATATGGAACATTGGTGACAAATTGCTAGCTCAATGCCCAATGTATTCTATTTAACCCTAGGCCCTTAGTTAGTTTCCTAGGACATCTTCAGGAGGAATGGCAGCTAGCTAGCTTAGCATTCTTCTACTTCAAGGCTAGCTCAGGACAAAAGAGTGAAAAAAGTCAGTACACTGCAAATATAGTCTTAATAGACTTTAGGTCATGAATAATTAATTTGCTACTTAGAACCTAAGTCCACAAATGCTATTAACATTATCATAGTTCAATATCACTACCGAATTGGAGTGAAAATTTTAGTGCAATAGCAAATGTGTCAAATTATGCCATTTTAAACTCCAAATTACACTTTTGCTAATTAAGGCACTGAAGTAGTATTGAACAACGACATCTCAACCGCGGAGTTAGTCATTCTATGGCCACCACAAACCCAGTGTTGACCAGATAGTCTGTAGTCAACGTGACAAGGGGTAAGCCATGTCGCCATTTACAAGCACTGACTATTACATGTTCAGAGAACAGGTAGGTTTTCTCATGATGTTTTCCCTCACTGTAGTATTCAACACATTCCATAAATGTGTTTTAATCAAACACATTAGTAGATTTGGGTCCTAGGATTAAGAATTTATCTTAATTACAAGCAACATCAAATAATTTGCCACATTTTAATTATTTTAGAAGTTTTCTTTACATGAAACATAGATGGCACTGTAATTATAATTTATTTTTCATATTATATTCCTCGCTCCTATTAAAAAAACTAAAGCCTTCCTCAATAAATGGTCTATCTAACACAAAAAGAATTTTTGAATTCGAACCAGTAGTTCCTGAGATTAGCGCGTTCAAACAAACAAACAAACCCTTCAGCTTTATAATATTAGTATAGATTATCTCCTGTCTTGTGCTATTTGTTCATCAATATAATGATCCATTTCAGTGGCCGTTCATCCGTCTGCTTGGGTTGCAAGAGCCCGCCTCGGTGTTGGCTTCCTTCATCAACTTGGTGCTGACGCTCTACATGTACAGGGAGCTGCAGCAGCACTTCAAGGTCACCAGCGGGCTCATGCCAGCGTTCTGGCATCTGTTTGCATGGGTGCGTAATTCAAAAATGTTAATTCAATTTTTTTTTCATTTGTAAAGGTGTTACATACCGGCTAGTATTGTAGATTTTCATTTAACCGATAATGTCGTATTTAGAAACCTGCTTGTAACACCAACAAAACAGAGGCCTTACTCCACTAATGTGTTTTAGGCACAATATTACTACAGTAGCGATACAGTAATACTTCAGTGGCTGTAACTTGACACTTTTGGCACTCCACTAACAAATTTAGGCCACTGAACTACAACTGAAGTACTTCTGTGTCTGAAGTTCAAAAAAGCTACTCCACTAATCTAACGTGCCTCAGTTCAATAGCCTTATTTTTGGTACTCCACTATTGTTTTGACAGCTTTGTCTATACACGCAACTACAAGGAAAAAGAAATATTAATATGCAATATTAAATAATTGAGGAATGAAATAGGACAAGTGGCGTCAACGTTATCCATGTATCGACGATGAAGTATCAATACATATCTCAATTTTTTCGTTATTTTTTTATTCTATCTCCCGATAAATACACACAAATTTCGACTTAAAAATAACGTTCATTAGGATCAAGATTAAAATAATACTAAGTTAATGACAAATCATGCTGGAAATACCTGTCTGATCTGTCTGTCCTTCATTAATTAGATCTACTCTATATCTACTCCTAATTCAATAATTGTAATATAATTGCCTCCAAAATAAGCTACTTTGTGCATTAAAAAAATCGTATTATTTACAACCGAAGAAAAACGTAGTCGAAGCTCCGACGCAGCTCTTCCTTGTTCTTCGGTTCGTTCCAGTTGAGGATGAAAATCTAATCCCAAAGCAAACATATTTAACCAGTATGGCATGACAATTGACTAAATCTTCTACTGAAAATAAATATTTGTAGTTTCAACTTTCACTGAACTGCTGACTTTGTTGACAATCCATAGACGACTGCTGATAATTGTGTACCAAATAAAAAGATGTATTTTTCGCTTCCTGTAACTGATGTGACTGTTGCTGATTTTGACAAAGGAGATATTGATACTTCATCGTCGCTATGTTATGTTTATGTATGATTCCGTTTGATGCTTCTGCCATACGTAACTGAATGACGCTAAGATGCTTCGCAGGTGAACATGAACGCGTGGCTGTGGTCGGTGGCGTTCCACAGCCGGGACACCGCGTTCACGGAGTTCATGGACTACTCGGGCGCCCTCTCCACCGTGTTCATGCTCTTCGCGGCAGCCGTGCTCAGGTGAGACATCACATTTCATACTAGCGACCCGCTCCGCCTATATATAGCCTACTCCACTATTTAATGGATGTTATTATACATATAAACCTTCCTCTTGAATCACTCTATCTATTAAAAAAACCGCATCAAAATCCGTTGCGTAGTTTCAAAGATTTAAGCATACAAAGGGACATAGGGACAGAGAAAGCGACTTTGTTTTATACTATGTAGTGATGACATTGTAACGACCTCCGTGGCGCGATCGGTTAGCCACCTGAACGCTAATCGTAAGGTCCCGGTGGAGGCAGAGTGAAGAACTTCGCTTTTCTGCTGCTTTCCAGTCTGGTCGTTGTTTACATATGCTATATATGTATTTATCTATATATAATATGTATATATTTCTTAAATATACGTTGACTAGTGCCCTTAACAAAAGTCTTAAATGTACTTAGCAAAGGGATAGTTCAATAGGTGTAATAATGTCCAAATATTATTATTATTATATCTCCTAGGTCACTTTTTAGCATGAATATTCGTGTGGCGATGTTATAACGTAACATTGGTGAGAGGTTGCTAGCTCATCACCCAATTGATCGCATTTACCCCTAGCCCCTTAGTCGCCTCCTACGACATGCCGGGGAAAACGGCACCTAGTTATCATTCTTTTGCGTCCCAACTAGCGCGGAACTAGAGCCGTGCTAGTCTGTGATTACAGAAAGAATTATTTGTATTATTATGTGTTTTGTCTTGTTGCAAATGTTGCAAAATTACGTCACAAAATATAAGAATCAGCGACAACATAAAAAAATAAATTTACTTATAAAATTACAATATGTTCAATCAGAAATAAATTGTAATTTTATAAGTTTTTCCAGCTCTAACTGATCTTTCCACTTAAATAAAAAAAAAACACTTTATTTACAACGACACAAGACCAACGATTACAGAAACAAAACGGAACATAACAATTTGAGAGGCGCCATATGCTGGCCCCGGGCCCCTGCGAAAGAGATCCGTCTCCGTTACTTGCTAGCAGAGAGGGTAGCCCAATCTGCCAGCACCTCGAAAGGGATTAAGTGTATACGTATTTATGTGTTGTCTGTGGCTGCAGGAGCCTGGGGCACCGGCGCAAGCTGTGCGGCGCCATCTTGTTGGCCACGGCGCTGTACTACGCGGAGCACGTGCGCTTCCTGTACAGCGGCAAGATCGACTACGGCTTCAACATGCTCGTCAACGTCATCGTCGGTGAGTGGCAAAGCTATATGATCAAAGATAATAATAATATTTAGTATACTATTATACCAAATGAACTAGACCCTTGCTAAGTACATTTAAGACTTGTATTGAGGGTACTGTCATTATATTTCTCTGTCGAAAAGTTAAGAGAGATCACGGATGCTGATGCTGACAAACCACTTTCGCTTCAACACTTATACACTTCCACATACACACCCGGCGGTAATAGGTACTTCTAACGTCACGCTTTTTCAATATGTCGTGTGTTTCAGTCAGATTACTATCTATAATTCGTTATAGAAACAACAATTTATTTTGTATCTAAACACAGCTTACAACAAAAAACACTCGCCATCTCTATGGTTTCAAATAGGATGAACTGCAGCACCGGTACAATGTCGGTCCCCTTGACGTAGTCTAAAGACTAGCTACTGATTGTATGGTTGTGGTTGCTCGTGGCAGGCGTGTCGGGGGGCTTCCTGTGGCTGCTGTGGGCGTGGGCGGCGTGGGCGCGCGGCCGCCGCCACGTGTCGCCGCTGCTGTCGTTCGCCTTCTGGTCGGGGCTGGCGCTGGCGCTGGAGCTGCTGGACTTCGCCCCCCTCTGGGGGCTGTGGGACGCGCACGCGCTCTGGCACCTCGCCACCGCGCCCCTGCCGCTGCTCTTCTACAGGTCACTATTGCCATTTAATTATTGTGTTTTACGATCCCCGTGTTAATATATGGGAAGTAAATATTATGTTAACTAGAAGCCGTTTTCCCCTCTATATCGTAGAAGGCGACTAAGAGACTAGAGCAAATGTAATTTATTTGGTGATTGACATCAAAATCCCAATATTTACACTAAACAATTAAGAACATCAACAAATTTGGAGATATAATATCTCCAAGACTGTCCAAACCGAAAGGGATTAAATGATGATGCTTGTTTATGTCTTCTATCGCATTATTTTGTCACTACTTATAATAATAATAAAAGAGAGCGGCTGTAGCCCAATGAGGGAGACCTCTGACTTCTTATAAGAACGGTCCTAGGTTCGAAATTTAAATATGTGTTTTTCACGTACATAAATTGAGGCTATCTCATAAGCTAAGGGTGAGGGAAAACATCGTAAGGAAACTTATGTCTGTATACGTTGATACGGTTCACTACCTATCACGATAGGTGCCATCTTCTAGTGAAAAGTTGGCTTCGAGTGACCTAATTAAAAAAGCCTTTTTTTTATTGTGCTAGAATAAAAAAGGGAGTGTGTATACATAAGTCGTGAAGCGTATGTACGTATGTATAATTGATCCAACTTTGTTGCAGATTCGTGATAGACGATCTCCATTACAATGCGATGTTGAAAGTTGACTTGAAATTACCGTAGGGAGGCACAACATTAAATTCGCTTCACTTCATGTAAAGTGCCAAAAGTACTAAAGACTCCTACCATATCACATCAATGTAAATCGACTGGTGTAAAGTGGTTGTTCGAAGCATTTATTACTAGCTGGGACGTTGCTCTCCAATGGTTCCGACATAAGACCAGCGTTGCGGTGGCAAACGCAACACACCCAGCTGAGTTAGAACCCTTTTGCTGCGACAGTAATATGCACAAGTTTTATCCCCTACTTTGTAAGTTTTAATTGTAAACGTTTTGTATCGTGTATGTTTTTGTGTTTGTAAATATACGTTTATTATTGTCGTTCATACATGTCGTAAGTGGCGACTAAAGGACTAGTGGCAAATGGTATTTATTGGGCGATATTTCAGTTCACTGTAGGGCGTAGGCTTCCCCAAGGGTACGCCACAAAACACGATCACTCGTGGCCCTCAACCAACCACTACCAGCGACCTTTTTCAGGTCATCGGTCCACCTAGCAAGGGGGCGTCCTACACTATGTTTACCGAGACGCGGCCCCCATTCGAGAACCGCTTTGATATTTTAGTAACCTTCCACAAATGTTGCATTAGACATCACAATCCTAATATTTATGCGTAAAAGTGATTTAAGAGATATTATATCTATTTATGTATGTAACTACTACGTATTCACAACTTTTTAATAAATGATAAGTTAAGAAAGATTCCTGGTAACATAGCTTTTAATGATTGATTGAATGAATCATTTTACGTACAATGTACATATGCAAGATTTAATTTTTCATTATTTTATGACTTTGGACATTAGTTAATGTAACTATTATTCATGATGAGAACAGTTAGATTAAGATATTTTGCTTTACTATGTGATATAACACTGTCTAAAGACACACACACACTTAGTCCACTAATGCTTTTGGCAAAATATCAGATCAGTAATAGTGTGAAGTTGGTAGTGGATTAGCAAGTGATAAAATTCGCCATTATTGAAGCGAAATTTGACACTAGGCCATGCACTACCCACTTCACACTATTACTGATATTGAACTGAGTTTGTGCTAAAACTCATTAGTAGACTTGCCCCCTGATAGGTGTGACGTTACCGGTACGCAATGATTTTTTTTTCATATATGCTGCAGTACATATCAGATGTACAGTCAACGCTAAAAGTGACTTTTTATATGCTTTACGTTTATAAGAACAAAAGACAATATTTTTCATTCCGAAGCACGCGAACGTATAGTGGCCATGACAATGTATAGTGGCGCACGTTTTAAAATGTCAAATATTGTCTTTTGTTTTTATTAACTTAAACCTTATAAAAGTTACTGGGACTGCACTTTTAGCGCTGACTGTACATGTACTGTATATATTATGTAATTGTAATTACTAAGCGAACTAAAATCCTTTTCGGGCGGTGCGTATCTTTAATTTTACTTTATACAGTCATATCTCGATTACTTTAGTCACAATCAGGTAGATTTTTAGTACAAAGGTTGTATGATTTTGTGTTGTTACGTAAAAATATGTAAAAATTATTTTGTTAAAACCTACCTAGAATTTAGAAAAGTATTTTTTATTTTTTCTGATTAAAAAACATGCATTTGAAATATTTTATATTCTATTAAGTTGTTATAACCATTCCATAAAAAATAAAGTTTAATTTATATGTGTTACCGGCCGGTTCTTCCTACACGCGCTAGAATTAACTAGTTAGGTTAGGTTAGTAGGAAAAACTACTTTAGCCTAGGCCAAACTAGTTTATCCTGAAATCGAGTTTGGCCGGTAACATATGTATTATTACTCAAATACGTATTAAGTACCTTCTAGTTTATTAACAGTGCAAGTGATATAATTTATTTTTTTATCTTAATTTAATGGTTTTAAATGTTGTGTATTGTATAATAAATATGTTAAAAGAAAAGTATATTTTAATTATTCCATGTACTAAAAGATAAACGCGTTCATGACCATTAATCCTTTCGGGGTAGTCAGAGGTTCAGGTGTCCATCCCTGCAACCGCGAAAGTAATAATTCTATGGCCATGTGACAGGTGGTAAGCTATGTTGCTATTTACAAGCACTGAATATGAACTGTTTGGGAAACAGATAGGTTTCCTCACGATATTTTCCCTCATCGTAGTATTCGACCATTTCGCAAATGTATTTTTATTACGAAAATGTACATAGAAATTTATTTCCATTGGTACATGTTCAAGCGGGATTTGAACCCTGTACCCACGGATACAGAGCCAAGCCCTAAACAACTGAATTACACAAAATTAAATGCACGCTATTTACTAATGACAGAAAGTGTAAGGGGGATATAGAACGTAGAATGTGTGCAGGTAATAAGATTAATGGGGCCATGTATAGTGTTTTGGGTAGCCAGTTAGTTTCTCAATCGGCACGTATGGCTATTCATAGGGCTGTGCTGGTTCCAACATAGACTTATGGTAGCCAAAGTTGGGTATGGCAAAAAAGCATGAAAGTAGATTCAATGCCGTCAAAATGCGGTCACTGTGAAGCATGTTCGGAGTGATATTGAATGATAGAATTAAAAACAGTGTGATAAGGGAAGATTGCGGTTTGAAAGAAGATGTAGTGACTAAGATTGGAATGGGCATGCTTCGATGGTTTAGACGTGGTAGTAGATTGACAAAAGTAATGTAATATGTGGGTGAAGTAAAAAGGCGGTTACTTAGGTGTCACCCCAATAAGATATACGACAGTAAGATAGACGACATATTGTAAAAGAGTGATAATAGAAACGAACGTATATGTATGTAATTCTCCTGTTTATAACCAGTGTGTCCTACCCGTAATGGCATACGGGGCCGAGACGTGGATCATGACAGTCGGGCTAGCTCACCGACTACGTGTCGCTCAGCAAGCAATGGAGCGATCAATGCCGGATATCTCGTTAAGGAACAGAGTCCGGAACGAGATTATCCCGCAAAGAATCAAAGTGATAGACATAGTCCTTATGTGTTATTGTCATGATGATTAACTACACTTCCTGTACCAACATAAAACAAAAAAACGCGTTCACGACCATTAACCCTTGCGGGGGTAGTCAGAGGTTCAGGTGTCCATCTCCGCAATTGCGAAGTTAGTGATTCTATGGCCACCTCGAACCCACGTATTATAAACCTAAAGTAGAAATAAAAATTAAATTACATAAAATTCGAATAACCTGTTTGTGAGTCATCCTATGATTTTAATTTTTGAGGGTAGTTGGTCAATTCAGCTATGTTGCTCGCGATGAATCCGTGAACAGTAACGATTGAGACGTCGTTGATATTCGTCTATGTATTCTTTGCAAAAATTGGTGTTCATGATTCCCAAAAATGTGTTTAATATTGAATAAAATAAGTTTTTGGGCATTTCAAGAATATTTGAAAAAGTCACAGTGGCGAAGCACAATCGACAATTGATAACGAAAGAAATGTTGGATAGATGATTATGAAGTAACCTAAATTACTACGTAAGTATTTTCGACAATTGTATATTTTTATACATATTATTTGCCAAGCTAATAAGTGCCCAAGGAGATAATTTTATATCTTTATTTTATTCACATTCAAAGGGCTTAACTCATTCGACGCCGCGCCATTTTTCAGCGTCTTACTAGCGGAGCCGCCATACAAACGGTCATGAACACGCGAGGCGTGTCCGCGGCTCTGCGACTAAGAAAAAATGGACACGCTACGCGTGTCCACTGGCTCTGCGACAAGTTTAATGTTTCTAAATACGTTAATAATACATTGTGGTAGTTTATTTCCTTAGTTCTGTTTGTGCAACGAAAGAGATAAGGTTGTGGCAACAGTATAGTGATTTTAAACCAGGAATTATGGCGGAATATGGATATTTAGGTAAATAGGTAAATTAAATATGAATTCTCAAACTTACTTATATATTATTATATTTATAATATTGTTTGTATGCTATATAAATTATTTACTCATCTATCGACTAGAATCACTCAGAAACATATTATTTTGTAAGTACTAATATTATAATAAACAAGCTAACGTAGTGAGTTTGATGGAAAGATACACAAACTTTAAGAACCTCTGGTCGCATACTTAAAGTGGACACGCGTCGCGTGTTCTTGGCATCCCACAAGGGGTTCGTTTTTAGTATAAACATAACTTCTTTCAAAGTAGAAACCACGTGAATATATGGTTATTCGTGTGGTAAATACTATGTACACAAATTCTTATTAAATTTTTTCATTTACTTTTCGAGATATAGTCGAAAACTTATGGACACGCGAGGCGTGTCGTTGGCTCCGAATGAGTTAAAGGACGTGAATGTTTATGTAAGTAAAATGTTTAACATGCATTTTAAACCCCGTTCCAGCTCGGGAAAGTAAATACAAAGCTAAAATTAGTCATTCTTGTGACATAACTAGGGACAAAAATTATCTCTATTGGGCGATAGACAGCAACCTGCAAGCCAATATTTCATGTTAATACCATGACAACCTCAATAGTATTCTGCTTTGTTTCTAAGTTGTATCTTCTAATCGAGTTTTCGAAAGAGCTCTGTGACCCGAGTTCTACCTAGTTCGGATCCAGATTAACAATAAATTCTGTTAAACTAACGTCTAAACGTCTAAACTTAATATGAAATAAAGATTATTATTATTATTAGTTACTGCTTCAGTGGGTATGACCTCGGAAAGCGGCTGTAGCCTAGTGGGTATGACCTCGGACTTCTTATGAGAAAGGTCCTAATTATAAAAATTTAAATATGTGTTTTTCATTTACGTACATATTTACAGTCGCTAACGATGAGGGAAAACATCGTGAGGTAACCTGCCTATCCCTCAAAATAGGTAATAGTCAGTGCCTATATACGGCGATACGGTTCACTACCTATCACGTTGGGTGCTGTCTATCTAGTGATACGCGGACTTCGAATGACCCATACCTAACATGACTTCGAAATTTCGGAGATGGGCACTCAAGCCTCTGACTACCCTGCCATAATAAAAAAGGGAGTGTGTATACACAAGTCGTGAAGCGTATGTATATGTATGTTACTGCTTATAGTAACCGGAGAGAGTTTGCGTCTACGATGTTCTGTCCATCTCGGGTGATCTAGGGGCGTTTGTGTATGTATGTGTATGTTTTATAACCACGCCGAAGTCGTGTGATTCCCAGGGGCCCACAGTAATTTATTATTTTTAGCACAAACGCAGTTTAATATCTGATCAGTAATAGTGTGAAGTTGGTAGTGTATGACCAAAAGTGCCAAATTTCACCATTGAAATAAGCAAAATTGTCAAATTTTGAAATTTGTCACTCTTGCTAATCCACTACCAACTTCACACTATTACTGATATGATATTGAACTGATATTTTGCAAATCAGTAGACTAAGCCCCTAAAAGTGCTGCCGCCTTTGGTAGCGCGAGTGAGCGGTGCCGTTTAAGTGGCTGAGCGCCTCGGCTCAATCGCAAGACAAAGGCTAATTTGTCGGTTGATCGAGTTACCCTCTGCCGGGGTTTGAAGCTAGGTCACTGGGCCTGACCTACATGCCCCGTCCTTCCATCTCTCCACTTAATGGCGTTTTAATGTTGCGATATAAGAAATTAGTCGCATTGTTAGAATTTAGAACGGTTATAGCATATATTTGACGATCTCCGTGGCGCGATCGGTTAGCCGCCTGAACGTGTTAAGAACCACGCCTTTCTTCTGCTTTCCAGTCTGGTTGTTTATTATATATGCTAAATATAATAAGTAAATATTTCTTAAATATACGTAGACTAGTACCCTTAACACAAGTCTTAAATGAACTTACCAAGGGGCTAGTTCAATTCGTGTAAAAATGTCCAAATATTATTATTATAACGTAAACGTAATGGTTGTGCCTGTGTTTTCTTTTGCGTCAGAGGCATATTACTAAACTAGTTGCTGTCTGATGCTTATCTGAGACATACATATTATGATAAATAGCTGCCATTCTTACTGGCATGTCGTAGGAACCGACTAAACAACTATAATTTACACACCAATGTTAGGTATTAATATCACAACCTCGATAGGTACTGCACGGATCGAATTCTACGTAGCTCAGTTGTTTGGGCTTGACTTTGTATCAGTGGGTACAGAGTTCAAATCCCGCTTGAGCATGTACTAATGGAAATGAATCTTAATAAATTTCTACGTTCACTTTCGTAATAAAAATACATTTACGAAATGCGCCGAATATTGCGGTGAGGGAAAACATCGTGAGGAACCCTACTTGTTCCCCGAACAGGTAATAGTTAGTGCTTGTAAATGGCGACATGGCTTGCCACCTGTCACATGACTATCTGGTCAACACATGGGTTCGAGGTGGTCATAGAATTACTACCTTCGCAATTGCGGAGATGCACACCTAAACCACTAACTACCCCGCAAGGTTTAATGGTTGTGAACGCGTTTTTTTTGTTAATCGAGGACATCATATTTTAAGTTCAATACCTATAACCGCTGAGTGTGTATAAGGAGGTGTATGAGTGTCAATTAAGCGCAAGGTGTTGGTCAGGATAGGGTCCAGATGGGGATCCGTGACCTCTGTTTATCCTTCTACAGTCTATTCCTATATACTATTATATATACTATTGTGTGTACCCGAAAGGATTAATGATAGGGCTTCTGTCATATAAAGGTTTACTAGCGACCCGCTCCGGCTTCGCACTTCTGGCTATTTAATGGATGTTATTACACATATAAACCTTCCTCTTGAATCACTCTATCTATTAAAAAAACCGCGTCAAAATCCGTTGCGTAGTTTCAAAGATTTAAGCATACAAAGGGACATAGGGACAGAGAAAGCGACTTTGTTTTATACTGTGTAGTGATGATCACTTACATTTTCGGGGTAGTCGGATGCTTTAGTAATCATAGTCGCATTTAAGATCTTTGTTTAGTCGAAGTCCACTTTTCACTTATTAGCTATCGAATGATATTAATTGTGATTGCGAATGATATTAATTTGTATTAATTGTTATTGTGTTTATGATATTAATTGTGACAAGTGGTGAACCTGTTATATTTGGATTATAATTCTTACATATACATCCACGTCCTTTAATCCCTTTCGGGGTAGATGGAATCTCGGAGATATAATATCTCTTAGATCACTTATCAGCATGAACATTGAGGTTGCGATGTCATAATGGAACATAGTTGCTAGCTTATTACATACATACACATTACGCCTGATTCCCTGTAGAGGGGTAGGCAGAGATCACGAATCCCTATTTGTCTCGATCTTGACAGAC
Source organism: Leucoptera coffeella (assembly GCA_030578115.1). Classification (NCBI taxonomy): domain Eukaryota; kingdom Metazoa; phylum Arthropoda; class Insecta; order Lepidoptera; family Lyonetiidae; genus Leucoptera; species Leucoptera coffeella. Next base: position 281,472 of record JAMBLF010000301.1, on the reverse strand, counting down.
CATTTGCTTCATTGACACTCATACACTCGGCTGAAATAGGTACTCCTAACGTCACCTTTTTCAATATATTACCAAATAGATTCTATTTACACGTAGTCCCTTAGTCGCCTCCTGTGAAATGCCGGGAAGAACAGCAGCTAGTTTGCATTATTTTACGTCCTAGACTAGTACAGAATTATAAATCTTTAAGCAGGAAAGGTAGGTATCGGCATAGAGTCTTTTTTCCCCTTTAACAGAACCATTCATCGATAAAGTGATCTCGCCAGGCGTTACTTAGTTGTACTGAGGTCAATAGACGCAAGACATGACCCATCGAAATGGAGTAAAAGGATTTGGATTTGATTTGAACATTGAAACGTATATGAATTATTTCATATAGCTATTCAATAAATATTCTTTTCAACATATTATGGTACAATAAGGTAGTGTTTCTTTTGGTTTTGTAGCAGTATTAGCTACACTTAAAAAAATTTACTGTTATCCATAAATCTATACATTTTAACTAGTCCATTAGAATTTGCGACCGACATATGTTGTGGCGTCAATAAATTGGGTGTGAATTAAATAGACTTATATATTAGCTACATACAAAGTATGTGTAAGCATGGTAGTAAGTAGCGAGGTTCTTAGACGCGAGGCAGCTGCAGCTCGATAGCAGCGGCTGGCTGTGGGCTGCAGGCTGCATCGGGGCTGCGGCGCCTCCCTGCGCACCGCAACTGGGTCAGCGGACCATCCGACCGCCCGCCCTGCGGCGACATCGCAGCGACTCACACTCCGTATTCACAGTGAAATAAGGAACAAGTGAGTAAAATACATACGTTAGAGGCAACGCTAAGGCTGTATAGTTAAAACAAAAGATGTGTAATAATGCATTAATATGTATATGTACAGTATAATTAAGAGTCATTTTTATTTTGGCTTTATTTTGAACATTTAATTCGAGAAGAATATTTACTACACCCATTGGATATGTTTACATTACTTGTAATGTATTGGCAACGTGAATAGAACGTATCGAGGGCAGGGCGCGCGTCGCGAATAAGGCGGCTTGGCGGCGGCGACGCGCGCACCTCCCGGGCATCGATCCCTGCGTCAGTCGGCCCAAGAGCGCGGCGACAGCGGCTGGCCCGCGAGACATGGCGGCGTGACCGTCGCCGCCAGCGCCAGCGGCCCCATGCCGCGATGGCAAGAGAGGTACTCCCCGACCCCACGCACCAAGCCACTACCCCACCCCACCAATCGCCACTTATCTTCCTTCATCACCATCCCAGTCCTCACCAATGTGATCGTGCAGTGGTATCTGACGGTGGTTTGTGCTGCGACCCCCACTGGGAGCCAGGACTCGAAGGCGGAGCGAATTAGGTCACTGCATCGCTTGGGAGCGAAATCGGATGCAGATTTAGTATAGGACCAAGCTTTGGGCTTTTTAGGGATATTCAATGCGATTGGACTTTGAATATTAGCACTATAGATTCACATTGCAAAATGAAATGGGGTTTCATTCATGTAAAGAGAGTTGTAGCATTCGTTAGAACAAATATTCGATCGAACGTCGAACAATGTGGAATTCAAAAATAGCATAGGGAACGGAGGGACGGTTGAAGGTAATGGTGCGTTAAGTTGATAGAAGCTTTCAAACATTACCTTTTATAACGATTTTATAACACTTTTCTAAACTAAAGAACAGTAAATGAATCATTTAAAAACTAAGTATAAACATGTGAGAAGTGAATACGGATTATGTTTCATAATAATCTTTGATTTTATACTATTTTTTACTAACATACGGTTCATGACCTTTTTCGCCCTATTTATAAAAATAATAAAAAAATAGCGAGAAATACATATTTCATGCCAAACCATTTTTTATTAATCTTTTTATTATTGAAATAATCAGCTGCAGCTTATTTCGATAAACCTTTTTTATTTGCATCGTATTCATTGACAATATCGCTATTCGTTTTTACAAAGATTGTGTACCATATTTCTTAACCAACATATTAACATTTTACTTCATAATATAATCCACGTATTTACATATGTAGATGCTTTTAAAGGTTCGATATACTGCGGTAGTGAGTGCGTTTGTAGTAGTGCGTGTCTCGTAGTGGGAGTAGCCCCCTGCCCCAATTGCACTCGACGCTCGCAGCGACCTCCCTCGCGTCCACACTTCGATTCATCTAACTGTGTATTATCTATGTATGTGTATATTTACATACACATAAGTTTTTAATTGGTTTAATATCTGCTGAAATGTTTAATGATAGAAAATATTTTATTTAAAAATATTTACATGAGGTAATAGATCAAAATAATATCTAGATACATAAAGTTGAAAATAAACTGATAATTATAAAATAAAATCTTAAAGCTAAATATATTTACAAATAAAATATATCTGCGAAATCACTGGCAGTGGTAGGAAGTGTCCCAAGAAGGCTGGTGGTATTTCATACACATTATGTTTATTCATATAATGTTAGATACAGAAAGCTACATCCGTCAAAAGGTTGTGAGTAAAACTGTACAGATAGCTATAACGTATGTACGTGCTCAAAACTGTTATGAAATATAAACGTATAGAAGCTGTTTTACGAATATTTACGAATACCAAATTGATAATAGAAATTCATACTTAGGTAGGTGAGCTGTAGCGATTTCCTACTTAAAATCTATTAAGTACAATATCGCTAATATAGGTATGTTTTAGGTGTTTTTACGTACTGAAAACAAGGTTACATATTGAAAGTTATGTATGTTTCAAACGTATAGATACTATTTGTAGGGGGTATTGCGCAATATTTATTCGAAATACTATCTATTCAGTTATACTTTCTTGTTAATGTACGAGTATCTCATTCTTTCATTATCATGTCATTTTTACAATAAAATTATTCATTTTAGGGACGTAAGTAATCAATGCGTTTATAACGTTAAAATGCAATTATATAGATATGAAATTATTGAAATTCAGTTGCTAAAATTTTAAATGACATTTGAAGTAACATTTATTCCTTTTGGAAATTAACTACGTTAAATATTTATTCTGATAACTAAAACAGACAATCAGAGTGGTTGCGTTCTAATTTAAGTTTACTGTAACAATACTTATGGTTACTGTTTTTAATGTACCGTTACCAATTTTTATAACAAACATATCTTATTTTTAATCTCTGAAACGATTGGTTAAATCCTCTGTAATAAGAATCTCTAAGTAAATTGACTAAGACACGATAGCATGCTCTCTCTATATAAATTTATTTATACGTACAAACTCGGCGGTTATAGGTACTTATAGCGTATATTATATCGGGGGCCTTAGTCCGATTTTGCCGAGTTCAATGGTGAAATTTGACATTTTGGTCATCCACTACCAACTTCACACTATTACTGATCTGATATTGAACTGCTTTTGTGCTTTAACGCATTAATAGACTTGGGCCCCTGCTAAGCAGTTAAATCCCGTTTTTAATCAGTGGTGGCGCCCTCTCGCTCCGTTTGCCGCCAATGCGATGTTGTCAATGATCGCGATCGAATTGAGCCGTTCGTTTTATCTGTCAATTAATCTTTTGTTTTAACCCCGCGATCGGTGGCTTGGCGGTTGAATTGGGATAAATTTAATGCCTTCATTATAACTATTATATATAAAAAAGATGTTTTTACACTAGGTAGGCAATCATTTTTAATATGAGTAATTTAATTCAGTTTTACCTTGTTAATAATTCCCAATTTAAAGTCATAAACAAAGTATGTAAATGGTAGGATTTTGTTGAACGTTTGTCATTATTGCTATTATACTCTGTCTTTAAATAATATGTTGTTAGGGACGGATATAAGTGCTGTTCTTTTTTGATAAATAAATACAGATACGGTACAATTACAACTTATGGCGGAAAATCTTCGTAATTCTAAAGCAGATTCCCTTTTTAATCTACATATCACCATCTTACGAGACAGTCATGAATCCACCGCCAATTGCAGACATAGATTATTTATATGTAGCTTTTTAATCCTTAACCTTCTTATAAAACCCTTTAAACATCAAAATACATACCAGTCCATTATATAGATATAAATGTAGTGGGACACTATCAGCGAGGTTATATAAAGAGGTCGTCCCAGTGGCTTGGAGGTCAGCGGCGCGCGGGAGGTCGACGAACGCCCTCCGTCCCTCTGGATGCCTATCGGAGGATCCACTCTCATAAATAAATGGCCCACGGACTGAGATAACATCCACTTCAGCCAATCGACTCACGCTTCTGAGGGGTGAAAATTGAGATCTGGGATTTAATCAAATGTAACCAGCTACTCTTTTAAAGGCAATGTACTAGGCACTTGTTATAATCACTAGTAGGTATTCATTTAGATACTTTTTAGTCCTAATAACAGGTGTTTCAAAAGATACTGAGGTATCTCTATGGATATAGTTTCGTACTAGGATTCTTAATTATATTATTAAATTCTAAACTACCTGGATGCCACTGATATTTCGAGTAAGTGAGTTACATTTCGTGTATACTCAAAATGAACTATATTTATTCATTTCCTTTTTATTTGTATGTAGTGAAAATGAACCTAATTATAAAATTGTATTTACTAAGTCTCATATTAAATTACCAAGTAACTCGTTTAACCGGTAAAAGCATTTTAGATTTTTTTTCGTATTAAGCTGTAAAATATTTAGTCTTCATCCTAAACAAATTTGGTCAAAGAAAAGTATTGTAAGAAAATTATATTGAAAATAGTTTAAAATAATACATTTATGCACAGAGATACTTCGTAAATAAATTACGTAGTCGATACTTTGAAATGAGTAGTAGCGTCAAACGGTCAAATGATTCGTAGCATAAACTTACCAACAGTGGGATTAGTAGCACAAACTGTAGCATACCATAAGCTTACAAAAGAAAATATTTTGTCGTTTTCATGATTGCGATAGTGCATTTCAATTATTTGCTATTATATCTATTAAAAAAATCTTTGCACATATCAAATATACATATTCCATACCGTATCCTTTTCACTTAATTTAATAAATTCTCCTCAACCTATTTCCCTAAAATACCCCGTTCTACTTTGCGGTTTATGAATTATATTTATAATATTTATATGAGGTTTTAATATTAATATGCTACGGCTAAAAAGGTTTATCCTCCAAAGGAGGCGTATGTGACGAAGAATCATGGGTCTGACTAATCTTCCATTTGCTTGCCTTCGAAACAAAAAATTTTTTATTACTTACCTATTTTAATAACCTTCATGTTTGTAATATGGTTGTACACATAACGAAAACCTTTTTTACAGAATTAGTGTCCGTCATTACTATCTGTATTAGTATTTCTGTAAATCGTACGATAATCTCTGAGCGATCTATCTAATCCACAATTTCTAAATAAAGCTCGTAATTAGAACTGTTTAACACATAGTCTCAAAATTATGCAACATTTTAAATTATCGTATTTTATGAAGGCTCTAAATCGCTTAATTGTGTCGCGTGTGGCGCGAATGATGTTCAAAGTCAGCGAGTGACAGATGGCTGTGCCCGAAATAGCAGCGGCTGAGGCGGCCCGAAGGACCCCCAAGGTTGTCTGGAGGCGACGACCGCTCAGCCGCCGACCTCCCAACACTTACAGCGCACTCAAACTGCGCCCCACCCATCAATCAGACCTTTCGGGTTTCCAGTCAATTTAAATTATTCTCTTTTATCTTATTCAATGCCGTCAAACTAGTCGGAAATCGCATAAACTTACTGTAGGTCAGCCATTGATTTTAACTACGGTAGTTATCGGCCCAAATAGAGGTAATTGAAAGATGCGCCCTGCATTGGATCAGCTGATTGCGTGGAGCGCAGCCAATTCAAGGGCCCGCAGCGGTGGTCGCGAGAAGTGGATCGCGCCACTAGATAGATCGCTGGCGAGATTATCGGCGGGGCGCGCGGGGTGGTGCGGGGCGGGGGCGGCTGCAGTGCGCAGGGGGCGGGGCGACCTGGTCACCTCTCCCGGTGCATGGCCCGAAGGCGCCCGTGTCACTGGGTCAACGCACGGTGCGTGCACACTGCAGCGCTGGCAGTCGGCGCGCGCTCCCCTCGGCCGCCGCACGGACGCCGCCGCCTCCGCCATGAGTGATGGTCTCGAACTCTGCTTGTCCGCAGGAGGTTCGAGGGAAGAAGCCTTTCAAGATATGGGACGGCTCGCGGAACGTGCGCAAGGGGCTCGTCGTCACTAGCTTCGAGGAGTTGATCCACCGGGGTGAGTGAAGAGTGATGATGAGTGGGCGCGCCGCATGCCCGCGTAGGGGCCGCCGCTGACCGTGACGCGTGTGTGTGTGTGTTCGCAGGCAAGGAGAAGTTGCAGGTGGGCGCGGGCGAGGCGGTGCGGCTGGTGCTCGAGAGCGACGGCACGCACGTGGAGGACGGCGACTACTGGCGCACGCTGCCGCCGCACTCGGTGCTGCTGCTGCTGCGCTCGGGCGAGCGATGGCACCCCTCCGGCGTGGACGTGATCCGCGCCGCCATCTCCGCCATCCCCAAGATCGTGTGCGAGACGATCCACGCGCTCGAGCTGCACGACGAGACGCCCTCCTGGAAGATCATGGACAACAAGGGCCGCGTCACCGTGGTGCTGCACTGGGACCAGCGGCCGGCGGCGGCGCGCTCCCCCTCGCGCTCCGCACGGCCCGACCGGCGGCCCTCGCTGCTCATCCAGACGTCGCTGGAGCGCGCGCAGCCGCCGCCGCCCCACATCACGGTGGTGAACCACGACGAGCCGTCGCCGCAGCGGAGGGGCTCCCGCGCGCACACGCCCACCGCGGGCCACGCGCACGTGGGGGCCAACGGCGCCGCTGACGAGTGCGACTTCCACTGCTGCGCGCTGCACGAGGAGGGCCGCCGCATCGCCGTGCACAAGAGCGTCGCCACCTCCCCCATCGGAGAGGCGCCGCGGGGCTCCCCGCAGGGCCGCCCCAAGGGCCACGTGCGCTTCCTGGAGGCGGAGGGCGCGCGCCCCGGCGACCGGGACTCCTCCGAGAGCGAGACGGAGAACACGCTCGTGGACGAGGAGCCCGTCACCAGCGAGAAGTTCCTGCTGCTCATCGACCAGCTGAGCGTGGACCAGAAGCGGCACCTCACCATCAAGGACATCGGCATCATCCTGGAGCGGCTCAGCTCCAAGATCCTGGACGTGGAGCGCCTGGACCGCGAGTCCGAGTCCGAGGACTGCTACAACTGGACCATCAAGGCCACCATCCGCGGCGACGCGCTGCGGGAGCTGGGCGTCATCTACAACGGCAACTACTACGCCATCAGCGAGCACCCCGGCTACCGCGAGGAGGGCGAGGAGGCGGCCGACGAGGCGGACGACGACGAGGACGAGCGCCTCTGACTCCAGCGCCCAGCCCTCCACTGGGAGTCCCTCGGTTGTATGTCGTATGTACTACTTACTAATATAGGTAATGTAGATATTTTAATTATAATTTTATAATGCGTCTGTTGAACTCAATGTGTCGAGTCCCGTCGGGCCCCACTCAGCGGTTGGTTGTTTGACGAATTAGAATCATATAGGATTAGCTTATAGAATGAGCTACACAAGTGCCAATCCAACAAACTCACTCTTACCTACTACGTGCCAACACTAATCATACGTTTAGTTAAGTTCCGATTCTAGTGATGTTCATTACTCGTTTCGAGGAAGCGAACTATCGAATGCCCGTTCAGTGCATTGGTTGTTGTGTAAGATCCGACTCTGTATGCTTTATTAGCTCGTAAACTTTTATGAAGTGACCGTTCGCAGCGCAGATTTGAGCGTTCCTTCTGACTAAATGAATTTAATATTGAACGTCCAAACTAGTGAACTAGAGCTGTGGACGAGATGAGTTGCCAACGAGATAATTGCAGGCGCTGTACCTACTTAGATGAGTTTTGCATAACAAATGCTTGTTGAATCTGCGCTGCGAACATCTTAACCATAGATGTAAATAATGCTAGATACCGCGCACTAACGTGTACATACAGTCTTCAAACATGAACGTGAGTAAAGTTGGCAGTGCATTTAGAGAGACTTAATGAAATTTTAAGAAACAGTTACATGTTTCAGCAATGTGAGACAAATAGAATCAAATGTAGACAAACGATTTTGAAAACGGTTAGTGGTATCTATTGTTATCGACATTTATATGTGATCTCAACCCTAAATTGCGTATCTATTATAACGAAGCCAATAGTTTTTAAGTATTTCTACAATGATGGTTTTGGTACCTGCACATATACGGCAAAACATTTCGATGTCATGGCATGCATTTTTACAATATTTAGCAATTTCTTACTAACATCTGTATGGTTAATAATAACGGTAATAGAAAATTTATGAGATAATAAATTAGTTGTAATTTCTGAATTTCAATGCTAACAAATACTTACTAATAAAGGAAGACCTGTGTATACACCGACTAATTGGTATAGATAAAGGTATTCTCAGCTGTTTTATCTGAATTGAAATAGATAGCGTCCGATGTTGCTTGTTAAAAGGGTTAAATATTGTAAAAATGCATGATTACAATCTATGTTTGTATGTCATATGAACTGAAAATTAATTAAGTCAATTTCACTACTGTATAATCCGACCTTAATGGCCACAAAATTTCAGTTTGTAAGGCTGGGCCTTGTACAGATACACAGATGTATCGATATACTAAAGTTTTTGTCTTGTACTCATTTAAATTATTCCAGAGCGTGTTAAACGTGCTGGTTGAGAGAATTTTTCTAGTCACAAGATTCGTCCTGCGCATCTTTTTAAATTAATTCCCAAAATAATAGCTAGTGATTTAGTATTGATGCAATCTGCTGTTATTATTGTTTATTTATGTCAAAGTATTTGCTTTACATAAGAATGTTTAGCATATATTTACTTTTCCTTGTGATTTTATTACATAAGTAAACAATATCGTTCACTATCGATACGTTCGTTCACGATGTGTTTTGTACATCCCTAGTCATAATAAAGGTGAGGTTACACTTCTTGGATGTGCCAAAGTAAAATTTTTGACTAGTCGTTGTATTCTAAGTCTCGAAAGTTTGTGTAACCTGTGTCGACTTAAACTTAACCCGAACATTGTGATTTGTGTCCGTTGCTTTACCTGCCTTGTGATTTCCGAGATTTATTTTTGTATTCAGACCCGATCACACACTGGAGTGGCACACACATTTACACACGAGAACAATAAGGACTGATGGCAGTTTGTGTTCATAAGTTTCGTTGGTATAACAAAGGCATTTCACTGCCACGAGTTTAAAATAAAAATAATGGAAATAACAACGGCTTGTTTTATTTCACAATATTTCAAGGACTTCAACGTCAAAGATGTTAGAAGTAAATAATGGGAATTGTAGGTAGCTTATAACCTACGAGACCCTCGAGTACCAATTATAGCTTGTCGGGACTCCCCTCTGAAGATAGATAGAATATATCTTGGTCAATTTGGTGACAAGTTTCTACCTACGATTCTAATCACGTGTTTGAATATCAGCCTTTGATAAATTTTGAGATTGCTACTAATAATTAACTTTAGCAAATACGAAATATTCTTCGAATACCTTTACAAAGTATAAATATTTAAGGTAGGTACTATTAATTAAAAAGATATTTCGTTTGATAAATAATATATCTCAATCTTCTCAATAAAACAAACTAAAAAATAAAACAACATAAAATACAAAAATAACCTAAAAAATCACAGTTAAAAACGTCATCAGATCGGAGACGATTCCAAATCAGGTCCAACACAATCTCGATCTTTGTCCTCATCTTCCAAGACGATTTCCAAATCCAAGTGCTCGGCTGCACATTTTTGGAGTTCTTCCCATATTTCGTCTATGAGTTCGCAGTAGTGGATGTTGGTGAGGACGCAATACATCTGCGGCCACGGCTCGTAATCCTGGTTGATGGTGAGCAGCTTGTGGACCGAGGGCTTCCGTAGATCCATGGAGCGGGCGATCGAGTTGCTCCTGTCATGGCTCAGGAATGTTACTTCTGTCTGTAAGAAGGTGCCTTTAGGTCTAAGCTTGTCAAATGTGTAAAATATGGCTAGTTCCTAACAAGTAAGATATCTTGTATAAATAAATAATATAGTCTGGAATGAATATTATACCGAATTGCAAAATCTGTTACCACAATATGCACACTTATTATAGGCCAGGGTCCTTAGACACGTGGCAAAACCCTAAGTTAAAAAAATAATGATATTGTCTAAGTGACGTGATCTTTTTAAACGAATACTATGATAAGTATTTTAAAATTAGAGATGTGTATGTGGATGTAATCACTTCACAAACTCTTAGTTATCCCGCACTACGAGTCACTCGGAGTATTGTATAAGAAACCGGAAGTCATCGCGTATAATTTTATTTTTGTAAAGAGGGTAGATGGAAAATTGTGAAGACCATTTGGATCGAGGCGAATAAATATTGCTCGTGAGTCACTTAGCCCGTGATCATCGCCAATGTAACATGATCGAATAGTCGATCAGATTGCTTTATTTACAAAATTTATGCGAAAAGTCTCTGTTTCTAATAAATTTAATGAATATCGTGAAATTCTTAAAAATATATATCTGCAACAGTAGTAAAACGGAGGAAAAACATTGAATTTTGTTTCATTTGAAGAGAAAACCCAAATATTGAAAGGTATTTTAATTAGGTAAATACTTCCTCAGTTTAATAAAGATGTGCTAACCTTATTAAAGATGGCCCACAAAATAGCACCCACCGCGAGAGTAGCAGCGAATCCTGTCACCACCAACAGGGGGATGAGGCCCCAGTGGTGTTTCAGGACTGAACGCAGCTCCAATCTTTTAGGGAAATGCGAGCCATACTGGAAGGGCGGGATGTAGTACTTCCTGGCCTTTGGTATAATAGGGTTAGCGACGATAGTCCTTCGGAGCAGCTGTAGACATCGAATGCTCCTCCACATGAACGTAAAGCCTCTTGTATTCTTCGCCCGTTCAAATAGTGCGGACCGTTTCTCTCATTGTAAGCTGCTAATCTTGTTAGCATGTGTTTGGGAGGTTATTTTCTTCATTTCTCAAGTTTTGACAAGATGATGATGGGCAATAATTGTTTATAAATTGTAAAAAACATCTAAAATTTGCATTACAATAAATTATCGTAGAACAAGTCTAGTTTGAGAACTATTACAGCACCATTTGTGTTCATTAAGTTTGGGTCCTTTTTCCGCCAATTGGGAGAATACGTGGGATGAAGGATTTTTAATAATCTTGACCGTTCTCAGCACGGTTTTGAATAAAATTAAATAACATAATCAATAGGATCCGTATACGAGATGTCCTGACCACAATTGTGTAAACGCATATACGTGCACAAGGCCTATTTACTTTACAAGATTCTGAAATGAGGGCGTAAATTGACATATGTGACAATTACTGTGACATTTCTCTGCCAACATGTCAAAATGATCTTTTGCTCGTACACTTAAAAAAAACCTAAAATCAAATTCAAGTTCATAGAATCAATGTTATGTAAAAGTCTTTTCCTTCTTTTTACAGAAAATTTTGAATAGTTTTAGTGATTTGCTCGTACTGCCAGTTATATAGGCAGATTATCTAGTGTTTTATTTCCACTGGGTAGTGGAGAACTGGTCACAGAACCGGAGCACAGAAAATAAAATACAAAATGAGCGACGACGAATTCTCAAAACAGATGGATGTATGTCTCACAGATGCCGCGGTCAAATCACGTAAGTCTCCATTTATAGTCTTTAGCAAACTATATTGTTATATATTCAAATAATCATAATACAAATCAAGAAAAAGTTAAATCAATAAATTGAGGTTATTTTACTGTAGGTATGTATCAGCTGGTTCAGGCACTTATTTCGAGTAGCATTGAAGTGCAAATTGAATTAAATTAACAAGTCCATATACTAGTCACTATTATGAATATTTTACTCATCATATACGGGGCCATTGATAAAACTAAAGAGGATGAATACTAGTAGAGTATAACAATATGTACCCCCTGCCTGGCTATTCTTTGCATAAAATAATAGCTATTTGTTAATGTGTTTAGCAACAAGTGCTTTTAGTTGGTGTTTTGTTTACAAGATGAAATATGAAAGCGGAAGCGTATCAAGTTGTTGCTTTGACATCTAGAGGACTGTTTTTAGACTTCAAATCAACATTGTAAAATGAAATCTGAGTATGCATGAGGACAAGTATAGATATTAATTAAGCAAAAGAGATTTGGTGTTGGTGGCTCAGTACTGTAGAGAAATGGCGATACCTGATGTCTATATATCTCTCTATAGGAAAATAGGCATGAATTTGTATATTTTCTTTAGTAAATGTTCTTTGCAACATGATGGATGAGAGTCCTCTACTTGCATTACCTAATTGATCTAAAAATATCAAATTTTACTTAAGTATATAAATATGCATTTTTAATATTTTCACCTGGTAGAACATTGATGGTGGCTTAGTCCCTGATGTTGCTCACCATCATGCAAATTTATGGGCTAGCCAATAGCTTGTATATAGTGCTTTTTGCAAAATATCAGTTCAATATCAGATCAGTAATAGTGTCAAGAGACAAATTTTGCCATTTTTTAAGCAAAATTTCTCAATATTGCTAATTTTAATGGTGAAGTTTGATAAATGGTCATCCACTACCAATTTCACACTATTACTGATATGTCATTGCACTGCGTTTGTGATAGTAGACTAGAGCTTTAATTTGTTATAGTTACCTAAAAATATTGTATCATATTTTAAATATAAACATTCATGTTTTAAAAGTTACCAAAGAATCTGTTGCATTAGTTGTACCTGTATTTTTACTGAATAAATAAGTTTATAATGATTATTTTCACTTCCAGTTGGCGGTGTGTCCCTGGGTTTGTTAGCGACAGTACTGTTCTTCAGGAAAAGGAGTTGGCCCGTGATTGCAGGCTTTGGGGGAGGGCTGGGCGTGGCCTACGCCAACTGCCAGTACATGTTCAATGACAAATACAGAGCGCAGAAGCCTTGCGTCGATAAGAAGGATAATAAGTGCACTGTATAAATTTGTATTATGTTATTTCTGTTAGTGTATAAATAGTCAATAATTCCTCTGTGTTTTTATTTGACGATTTTACAAAGACGTTATCGCTATGAGCACTGCAGTGAGACCTCAAAGTGCTTTCGTTTGTCTTCTTAGTAACATGGAAACTAGTTTCAAGTTTTGTTTAAATAACTGTCTTATTAACCTATGTTAGTAACCTGAATTTTGTAAGTAACATTACAAAATTCACTAGAATTGAAGGATTTTTGCTTCTAAATTTTTATATAACTTAACATATCTCCTTTAGTAGATCATCAATCAATTAAAAGCAAGAAACTGTGGTGAATATTTTAATTACTATAGTTATAGAGCTTTCCTTAAGTTACTTAATGATCAAGTAGTTGATATGTTACTAAGAAGATAGATATTGTTAATATTCATTTTATTTATGTTAATCTCGTGAAGGCTAAGAATGTAATCATTTATGATAGTTCTTTGTTTCGTTATTTATTATATTAAATAATGTTTATTGAAAAGTCTAGTGTTGATATTATAGTCATAGGAACCCATGGCTATGTATAAATACAAAATTTCAAAACATACACCATTTTTTACATTGTGACATGGTTAAGAAAACTATCTTGTTATATTTGACGACCTCCGTGGCGCGATCGGTTAGACACCTGAACGCTAATCGTGGGGTCCCGGGTTCGATTCCCGGTGGTGGCAGAGTTAAGAATTACTCTATTCTACTGCTTTCCAGTCTGGTCGTTGATTATATATGCTATATATGTATTGATCCATATATAATATGTGTGCGTTTCTTAAATATACGTTGACTAGTACCCTTAACACAATTCTTAAATGTACTTACCAAGGGGCTAGTTCAATTGGTGTAATAATGTCCAAATATTATTATATTATTATTATATATTTTATTGAGTTAACTCATTCGACACCGCGCCATTTTTCAGCGTCTAACTAGCGGAGCCGCCATACAAACGGTCATGAACACGCTAGGCGTGTCCGTGGCTCTGCGAATTAGAAAAAATGAACACGCCACGCGTGTCCACTGGCTCTACGCGAAGTTTAATGTTTCTAATTACGTTAATAATAGCTTGTGGTAGTTTATTTCCTTAGTTCTGTTTGTGTAACGAAAGAGATAAGGTTGTGGCAACAGTATAGTGATTTTAAACCAGGAATTATGGCAAAATATGGATATTCTGGTAAATAGGTAAATTAAATATGATGTGATTCTCAAACTGACTTATATAATATTAAATTTACAATATTTTTTGTTGTTTGTATGGTATATAAATAATTTACTCATCTATCGACTAAAATCACTCAGAAACATATTATTGTGTAAGTACTAATATTATAATAAATTCACTAATAAACGTAATTGCAAGAATAAAACAAGCTAACGTAGTGAGTTTGATGGAAAGTTAAACAAACTTTTAGAACCTCTGGTCGCATACTCAAAGTGAACACTCAAAGTGTTCTTGGCATTACACAAGGTATTCGGTTTTAGTATAAACATAACTTCTTTCAATGCCGAAACCACGTGAATACATGGTTATTCGTGTGGTAAATACCATGTACACAAATCTTAATAAAATGTTTCATGTACTTTTCGAGATATAATCGAAAACTTATGGACAAGCAAGGCGTGTCCGCGGCGTAGCGAGTAGAATTTCCAAGAACACGCTAGGCGTGTCGTTGGCTCTGAATGAGTTAAAAAGCTAAGATCGATCTGTCACACCCATTGACAATTGAATTTTAATTACTAGCAAATGCTGTTTTATTATAGTGTATATTATGTAATGTTTGGGGCTTGATATCGTATCTGTGGGTACAGGGTTCATAGCCTGCTTGAGCATGTACCAATGGAAATGAGGATTTAATGAATTTCTATGTACATTTTCGTAATAAAAATACATTTACAAAATGTCGGTGACTATGGTGAGGAAAAACAAGGAAACTTACCTGTTCCCCAAATAGGAAATAGTCAGAGCTTGTTAACTCATTCGGAGCCAACGATACGCCTCGCGTGTCCATGAAAATTCTACTCGCCACGCCGCGGACACGCCTCGCGTGTCCATAAGTTTTCGATTATATCTCGACAAGTACAAAAATGAAAAAAATTAATAAGAATTTGTGTACATGGTATTTACCACACGAATAACCATATATTCACGTGGTTTCTACTTTGAAAGAAGTTATGTTTATACGAAAAACTAATACCTTGTGGGATGCCAAGAACACGCGACGCGTGTCCACTTTGAGTATGCGACCAGAGGTTCTAAAAGTTTGTTTAACTTTCCATCAAACTCACTACGTTAGTTTGCTTATTATAATATTAGTACTTACACAATAATATGTTTCTGAGTGAACGATAGTAGTTTTAGTCGATAGATGAGTAAATAATTTATATACTATACAAACAAATAGGAAATAGTCAGAGCTTGTTAATGTCGACATGGATTACCACCTGTCACATTGAGAACAGGCTATCTGGTCAACAAGTAGGTTCGAGGTGACCATTGAATTACTACCTCTGCAATTGCGCAGATAGTATTATATTATCTGTGACAAATGGACATAATTTCTGACTGCACCGCAAGGGTTCATGGTGGTGGAAGCGTTTGTCATTTGTGTCTTTTTTATTAGCATTAACAGCCGAAGTTGCGTTGACACACGTTTTCGGTTCATCACTGAAATTAAGCAACGAATTCGTGGGCAATATGTGGATGCATAGTAATGGTAACCCAAAAGGGTCCTAAATGCATGTATGTATATGTTATAGTTCGTATTTAATTTAGCTATATGTCGTATGGGCCTTTACCGTCGAATCTATAGGTTCAAAGATCTAATTCTGCACGATCCTGTAACGATGCACGATGAAAATCATTACATACTTAAAGACAATAGAGTATACATCTGAGAAATTCAGCGGCGCGGCGAGTTAAAACTAGATGAGAAATCCATCAGTGTTTACAAATTGCGATCAAGTACACCAGCTATAATCCACAACATGTAAGTAAAAGTCAACCATATGCTTTGACTAAAATATATTATGTACTTGAATGAAATTATTCATTCTTCATTATTATAGTATATTATTATTTTCATTATTCATTCTTGAATCACATTATTCATTGGTACATGACAGAGCCCCGATTCGAACCTAGGACATCTGATAAGATGTCTGAGATCTTATCCACTTAACTACAGCCGCTTGTAAATAAATAATACAAATAAGGTAGTGCTAAAATAAATAATAATAAAAATAAGCTATCCTGTTCTAGCCGGGATGTAAAAAGAATGATAATTAGCTACCATTTCTTCTGGCATGTCATAGGAGGCGACTAAGGGGCTAGGGGTCAGTAGAATCTATCAGGCGATGGGCCACCAACGTGTCCCTAATGTTCCATTATGACATCGCAATATTCATGTTGATAAGTGGCCTAGGAGATATTATGTCTCCGAGGTTTTGTCCACCCCGAAAGGGATTAAAGAACGTGAATGTTTATGTAGGTAAGTATGGAAAAAATAATACGACAGGTTAAATAACGAACGGTTTATTGATTAATATCTTACATTAACAATAAGTAAATTACGTGAACTCAAATACAAAAATAACCTAAAAGTCATACATTGACGTAAAAATAATATTTGGATAAAGTTTGACTAGAATATTTTATACTGGCTTCTAACAATGTATGGCAAGGCTGACTTAAGGCAAGGTACGTTTACGGTCAATGGTTATTATGCTAAAATTAAGTAAAATTGTTTTACGAGACGAGATATAATTCTCCTAATATTGGTGATATGCCATACTCTCTCGATAACTACACACAATACATGTAAAACGTAATCTAATAAATATCTATGTATAGGTAGGATAAATAATTTACTAATAGAATTAATAAATAGTTTGAAATCGCTTCACGTAACCTTGCCTTAAAACGCAATATTATGGCAAAATTGGAAAAAATACAATCAAATTATCTATTTTAAATATTAATTATATAGTACAATAGTATATTCACGTTAGCAAAACTATGACGCCATCTTGTCACATAACTTGACCAATTAGACGTGATTAAGATTTGCTGCCATTGGTCGATTTTACTTGTCATCTCATTAACTTACGTCTTATTGGTCGAGAGTCGTGACATGATGACGTCACAGTTTTTTTAACTTTAATAAAATAAAACCTCTGAAACTAGAGCCTCTACCGGTCTGTTTCATGACTAGAGTATATTGAACATTACTCGTAGCCAATGGCAAAAGTAGTAAAGGACGCCCCCCTGCCAGGTGGACCGATGACCTCAAGAAGGTAGCTGGTAGTGGCTGGATGAGGGCCACGAATGATCGTGTTTCGCGTACCTTTGGGGAGGCTTACGTCTAGCAGTGGACTAGTATAGGCTGATTGATTGATTTAATGACCAAATGAACTAATATTTTGTAATTGCAGTCAACATCAGTAGGTGCTTAAAAAACTCTCGTATATCGATAATTTTAAAGCTAATATTTAGGAATAAACCTAATATATCCATCAGAAGACTGCATGGCTATTTAGACCAGTGTATACTTAACGATGTCATTAATTAATACAGATCGGTACAAGATGCGTAGGTTTCAAGTCATCTGCATTACCACAGACAACAAAACATAAAAGACAGCGATACGATATATACAAAAAGTTTGTTTATATTTCTCATATTTTTTTTATTTGCACGCTGTATTAAGAAATAAATATATTGTATATGTTATCATCTTCATACTCGTAAGGCTAATCTTAGTGGTTTTATCGTCTGTGTCTAATTCCTAAATACCTCAGCTATTGTTCAAATATTCCATGCAAATGTGAGAAAGTGTAAAAGTCTTAGTATTTACTGTGCTGTGCCTCCCATATACAGCTTTGATAGAACTAAGTAAAATTGTTTATTTTAATTTTATATACAGCAGTAATTGTCTAGGAAAAGGTATATTCGGTAGATAATCTTTTATCACAAAACGACTTTGAGTAACTAACAAAGCAAAATTACTCTATATATTTTTTATTTAATTAGCGATAGGAGATTTATTCTATATAATTACTACTATTGACAGATACTTTTCAAAGATTACCGACTTTATTTCAAAATACAGTCTGGTACTAGTATTTAACAAAACGCTATCAAATTAAGTTAATGCAACATGCCCGAAAGGTCGGGTAACAAAGGTAATACTTTGTTTATAAAATAAACGCAATAACGCCCGTTTTTTTAGTAAAATTAATAAAAATCGGGAGTGAAAATAATATAACTTTCATTTCAAACCGCGAAGCACAGTTGAAGTGGCCTATATCACATTACGAACTAAGGAAGACGAAACAAAAGTAACAAACGAACATCCCTCTAAACTACACAGTCGTGTGTGCGTGGCCAACCGTAGACATGATAAACAACACACAGAACATGTATGATTAAGCCATTGTAATAGACCATTTATTTTGACAATTGACAGTCCGGTGACAGGTATTATGACACTGGTTTAAATAAAATAATTAATAACAACTACGACAACAAAAGTTTTCACAAACATTAACCCTACGGTAGTCCGTCTCCGCAATAGCGGAAGTACTCCTTGGATAATAAATTCCAATTAGTAGAATGGTCCACTAAACTAATACAAAGAGGACCTACTAATAATATCTACTAATAAGGCAATAAAATGTAGTAACCGAAATTAATTCAATGCAATGGGAAATTGAATTGAATACATATGGCACATTTCTACTTC
Source organism: Leucoptera coffeella (assembly GCA_030578115.1). Classification (NCBI taxonomy): domain Eukaryota; kingdom Metazoa; phylum Arthropoda; class Insecta; order Lepidoptera; family Lyonetiidae; genus Leucoptera; species Leucoptera coffeella. Next base: position 262,634 of record JAMBLF010000301.1, on the reverse strand, counting down.
GACTGTCAAATTGAGCCTTTTACAATGGCTTAACTATAGTAAACTATCATCTATGTACATTCGTACACATATTAAACAACATCTGTCTACAGTTAAACACAAATAATAAATTAAAAAGGAAATGCTTAACAGAGAAGTCATGTTAGAGGTGCCACACACGGGGGAAAACGGCACGGAACACTTTGAATCGGTGATACGTACATACATATGCGAAAACTGGGGTCATTCAATGTTTATATTTAGCAAAAATACATTAGAACCCCCATGTATTATAGTTTTCTTTTGTAAAGAACATAAAAGAGTAAAATAAACAATATAATACACACGAATATTCGGTACCTCCCACTAAGAGATAATAAATAAATAGGGGAAAAGTCTTTATACCGCTTAGTAACAGTGGTTTTTTATAATTTTTAAGAAAAGCCTATCCACTGACATCAAATTGTATAGAATTAAAGTAAGTCAGAATCCGTGAATCAAAGAAGATATCATGAGGTCTGGGCCCTTAGTCCACTAATGCATATTAGCACAAACGCAGTTTAATATCAGATCAATAATAGTGTGAAGTTGGCAGTGCATGACCAAAAGTGTCAAATTTCACCATTGAAATCGACAAGTGTCAAATTTCGCTTAAGAAATGGCGAATTTTGAAACTTTTGAAAATCCACTACCAATTTCACACTATTACTGATCTGATATTTAGCATTAGTGAACTGAGGAGTCTGGTGTTCGATGCCCGGATTCCCGGTGCAGGTGGATTTGAGATACTTTTATTTTGGTTTTAATCCAACTGTTGTTTATATGTTGTAGATTTACTATTTTATATCCTTTAGTTGGATTGTATCATTTTATCTTTAATGTTTATAGTCAACCTATTGCATATTTTAATAATACTCAATTTTGTTTCACGGATCGTGATTTCTTTTGTTTGTAGCGTTGTATACAACTGGAGTATATTAAAAACTATAGGCTCATTCCTTCTGACTATTTCAAAAGAAAGATAAGTATAGAAGTAGAATAATACGTATTTAAACAATGATAATGTTGTAAAATACTTACAGGGATTTGTAATAATAATTTTGAGTTATTTAGTTAAATTATCATAGAGGAGATAAAGAAAAATACTGTCATTTGACTAAACGACTCAAATACTGAGATTGCACTAGGAAATAACATTATTTTATTAAAGAAAAGCGGCTTATTCCCAAATGATGTAAGCAATACTGTTTTCATATTATATTCTTGTCGTCTTATTAATCTTAATCATAATTATATTGTATATGTTGCAGGAAATTTCTGTAAAAACCTAGGCATTTTGCGAAAACAGGGATAATTAGACAATGCAGATCATTCCTTATCCTTATGTTACCTATCAACAGAAATCTAAGTACATTGGTATATGATAAGCGATTCACTTTTTTAATAGTTGATCACCATTGTCTAATTATCCGTTTTTTCGCATAATGCCTAGGTCATTCTGCGAGACATAAGGTATAATAGTATAGGAATAGAATACATATAATCAGCTACTCTATTCGTATGGCATGTAAGAATAGTAACGGGTGTTTTTCAATACCTAAACTTTCTAAATATCATTGATATTTTCCTTGCATAACACGATAAATTAGAAAAAGATTCCTCACGACTATTCTATGCACTTTTTTAAGAATTATTCACGTTACGTAATATAAGACGACAAAATATCATATTTATAACATGAAAACGGGAGCTTTAGTTTACTAATACTTTTTGCACAATAACAGTTTAATATCAGATCAGTAATAGTGTGAAGTTGGTAGTAAATTAGCAAAAGTTACATATTTCGCAAGTTTTTTGACGAAATTTGACACTTTCGGTCATCCACGACCAACTTCACACTATTACTGATCTAATATTGAACTGCGTTTGTGCTAAAACGCGTTAGTGGACTACGACCATTGCAAGATGGCCGAAACGTCAGTTAACAAAGGCAATGCTTTGTTTATAAACCAAACGTAAAAAGTCCCGTGTTCTCTTTTCAAAACAGTATTGTTTACTCTCTCTGGGCCGCTTTGCTCAGTTGTTGCTATGGGTAGTGTCTCGGTGGGCCAGTCACTTGGTGGTCATGTCTGGCCAGTAGTTGATGTAGTAGCGGTGCGTGGTGCCCTCAAACAGCCGGTCTAGCCAGTTCTCGAGCCCGTCCAGCAATTGGTCTGGAAGCGATTGCCAAATAATCATATTAGGGTTACCATTACAGCAGTTGAACTAGCCCCTTGGTAAGTACACTTAAGAGTTGTGTTAAGGGTACTAGTCAACGTATAAGATTTATACATACACAATCAATGATCATACTGGAAGGCAGACAAAAAGCGCAGTTTTTAATCGAACCCGGGACCTCACGATTCGCATTCAGATATTCAACAAATCGCGCCACGGAGGACGTCATTCCTTCACCAAAACCTAATTCATGTTCTTTAATTCTTTTCAGAATGGAAAAACCTTGGTGCTTTGTTACTTTTAACATTGATATGGTGGTCATACTGGTGGTGTGTCATTTGCAAGTAAATATTTTAATTGCGCGTTCTGGGATATTTTTTATTTCTTGCTACCGTCATCTGTGATACTTATGTTTAACTAATTGCAACCTAAGTTTCTCTCTGTGCGTGGCGCTCTAGAGGTCGCTACATTACTAACGCATCATCCATTAACCGATACTATTTTAGTCTCTTACGACATTTCGAAAACTAACAGTTAATATTCAATACACTACTCTCATACTGGATATCAAAATTACTCGATACACATCACTACATAGTATAAAGAAAAAGTCGCTTTCTCTGTCCCTATGTCCCTTTGTATGCTCAAATCTTTAAAACTACGCAACGGATTTTGATGCGGTTTTTTAATATATAGAGCGATTCAAGAGGAAGGTTTATATTTATAATACCATCCATTAAATAGTGGAGTAGGCTATATATTTCATACCCGTGCGAAGCCGGAGCGGGTCACTAGTACTCTTACAAAATGCTATAAGTAACGACAAAATAAAGTTGTTATATTAGACCTAATGCTAGTAGCAATAAGGTATGTTATGGCTCACCCTGCAGCAGCGTGGCGGGCGCGTGCGGCTGCTCGTCGCCGGAGGAGTCGGAGTCGCTGTGGAAGCCCATGAAGGCGCCCGCCTCGGGGTCCGCCGCCACGCCCACGCCCACGCCCAGCGACCGCGTCACGCCCTTCATGCGCTACAACCGCCACAAACACCAAATTACATTAGAACCTTCTTATTCAATATACATATCACTTTTTTCTTCAGCACCTTCTGGATGTGAGCCAGTTCTCCGCTTAAATGGTCAGGGTCACACACATATCACTTGTGTGTTAAATGGAGCTTTGGTTTACAAGCCCATCGCCTAATAACTTCCATTAGCCGCCAGGCCCTTAGTCGCTTCTTACGGCATGCCGGAAAGAATGTTAGCTAGTAAGCACTCTTTTTACATTCCAGACTAGCGCTGGGTAGTTGGTACTGTATTAGCAAATGCAACAAATTTCATCATTTTTTAAGCGTGATTTGACACTTTTGCCGATTTTAATGGTGAAATTTGACGCTTTTAGTCATCCACTACCAACTTCACACTATTACTGATCTGATATCATACAAAATTGGATATCTATATCATCTGTAGACAAAGGGGCGTGGCCTGTGTGTATGTATGCTGTGTTGGGGCGTACCTTGTGGGCGCGCGAGGCCTCGGGGTGCTTGGCGTGGTAGATGCAGAAGTACTTGCGGTGCGGGTTGAGCGCCAGCACGGTGCCCACGCAGTTGCGCGGGTTGAGCGGCAGGGGGCGCGCGCCGCCCAGCGACAGCTGCAGCAGCCCCGAGAACCACTCCGCGTTGCGCTCCACCAGCAGGTACGCGAACACCAGCGTCTTGTTCCTAAACGCACACACACAGGTCAAATTACTGCCTTAAACGTGATAGTTTTAATCATGGGATTATATTCGCGTGGCGTATCTGCGGATTTGTCTTCGGATAGTGTGTCGTGCTATGAATTAACAAAAATTGTGAGGGCAGACAGACATTAGCTGAGACTAGAGCTAGTCTTCCCGCGACCACGGCCTATGCAACTGGGTCGAAACGTCGGGTGAAATAAAGGTAATCACATATCTTTATAAATTTATCGTGATATGACCCGATCTCACATAGTCAATAAAATGATTTAAAGGAGTATGTATAAGATTGTATTGTGTCAACGTCTACTTTTAGAGATAGCGATTTAGGGAGAGATGGAATATAATTTTTACAATTGACCCTGTCGGGGTAGGGTAGTCAGAGTTTCTAGTGTCCATCTCCGTAATTGCGTAGGTAGTGTTTGTAATTATATGGCCATCGATACAGAGTCAATACCCTAACGACTATGCTACGTCGAATTTTTATTAAATACAAAACAAACTCACGTATTAGTGTCATTCATTACATTGTGGAGCATATACTTTGATTACACCCACGGACTGGATAGTCCAAACGAAACGTTCCAAAGAACTTTTCATTAGATTTACCCCGGCGTTGAGTTAAAGAATATAAGATTACTATCTGACTGGAGGAGGTGACTAAGTGACTAGTATCTATTGGGCGATGGGCTATCACCCTGTAAATGGTATTGGTGGGCACTCACTTGCGGTATGGCCAGACGATCTTGTGGAACTTGGGCAGCAGCACCGCCTTGCTCTGCGCGTCCACCAGCACCACGATGGTGCGGCAGCCCGGCTTCAGCAATCTACCACCATCACACGCACATATATTAGATAATTGGGACACTATTACACCAATTGAACTAGCCCCTTTGGTAGGTACGCTTAAAACTATTGTTAAGGGTACTAGTCGACGTATATTTAACAAATATATACATATTATATATAGCATATATCATAAACAACCAGACTGAAAATCACAAGAAAAGCGTATTTCTTAACTGTGACTCCACCGGGAATCGAACCCGGCACCTCTCCATTAGCCTTCAGGTGGTTAACTGATCGCGCCACGGAGGTCGTCAAATTAGATATTAGAGAAAAGTCAAAAAGATTAATTAACCCTAATGCGTTTTAGCACAAACGCAGTTCAATATCAGATCTGTAATAGTGTGAAGTTGATAGTGGATTAGCAGAAGTGACAAATTTCAACATTGAAATCGGCAAAAGTGTCAAATGTCCCTAAAAAAATTACAAAATTTAACACTTTTGCTAATCTACTACCAACTACAACAGCTCAGTTATAGAGCCGAAATTGAAATGATATTTTGCAAAAAAGCATTATTGGACTAAGGGCCCTGGATTGTCAAAGGATCAGGTGACCGTCTCGACGATTGCGAAGGTACCTGACGAGGCCGTTGTACTTCTCGGCGCGCAGCTCGTGCAGGCGCAGCTCGGCGTGCGGCGATGGCTTGTGCGCGGCGCTCTTCTGCCGACGGCGCTCCTCCTTCTCGCGCGCCACCGCCTCCTCCTCCACGCGGCTGAAACGCATTCAGCTATTCATTGCATCTGCATTTTGTAATATACTAGCAGTAGTAAGCAAATAATTCCGCTGACTGTGGTAAATAATATGTAACCAAACAAACTGTCAGTGATAAAATTATTTAGAAACTTATATTAAATATATTAGAGTTTTAGTACGGATTCCTATTTTTTTTCTAAATGAAATATAGCCTATGTCACTCAGAGATAATGTAGCTTTCCAAGGGCAAAAGAATTTTTCAAATTGGTCCAGTTGTTTCGGAGCCTATTCGCGTCAAACAAACAAAAAATCAAACCTTTCCTCTTTATAATATTAGTATAGACTAGTGACCCGCTCCGGCTTCGCACGGGGATAAAATATATAGCCTACTCCACTATTTAATGGATGTTATTATACATATACACCTTCCTCTTGAATCACTCTATCTATTAAAAAAACCGCATCAAAATCCGTTGCGTAGTTTCAAAGATTTAAGCATACAAAGGGACATAGGGACAGAGAAAGCGACTTTGTTTTATACTATGTAGTGATATTCACGTCCTTCATTCCGTTTCCCTAGGACACTTTATAAGATAAATATTAGGATTGTGATGTCATATTTAACACAGGACGCCTATCGCCCAATTGATACTATTTATCCCTAGTCCCTTAGTCGCCTCAAACGACATGCTGGGAAGAACGGCAGCTAGTTAGCATTCTTTTCACGTCCCTGACTAGCATGGGAGATTTTATAACAATAAATATTTGCAACTCAATACAGTAATAAATAAATAACAAAAATCCAAAAAATATATTATATAGAACGAAAGTAGATTATATACTGAAAAAGCGCGGCAAATTTAAAATATATTAGCATTGCAACCCTAAAATAAAAAGGAAAGTCGGAACAACTCACTTTGATACTTTGACATTTATTTTCATTTTACTAGTGGATGCTTGCGATTTTGTCCGCGTTATGACGTGATTAAAAGTAGCTTATATAACTTGTTATCTATTTATTAACTCCATACAAACATCACACGTATACGTCACTCCATTGTAGCATATTAAAGGAACAAAAAGAACAAACAAAAAATAACTAAAACGAATATGTAACATACTTACTTAATTAAAATAAAAATATACCAAGACATTTTGACCGTACTAACCTAACCTACGCAAGTCAACCACAACGAAACATCAACAACACGCCATCTTGTTGCGTCAGAAATAGGGATACCATACACTGATTCTGATTTTAACAAATTTTTCGGAAAACAGGCAAAAATTATTTTCTTTAAAATAAAATTGCCAAGTTTTTCTCTACCTTATTAGTTAAGCTATATACCTAATTACTTAGGCTATTTATTACACCAAACATAAGGCTTAGTGTAGCTCTTGAAATGATCCAACACGTACATACGATACTTATTTTCGATTAACACAAATTTAGCACACGTACGAATTTATAAAATGTTTAAAATGAGTTTGTTTTAAAAATGCCTTTTTGGAATTAATTGTTCCGAAGTACTTTCTGCTTAAAATACCCCAAATTGTAGGATAAATATCCGATGGTAGGAACACTTTAGTGTTGTCATATAAAATGTTTGCAAAAAAATCCAGTATCTACGTTAGCCAGACTTTATCGTACTACATTGTTACACCAATTGAACTAGTCCCTTGCTAAGTACAGTTGTTACTTGCGTTCAGGGCACTTATCAACAAATATGTAAATATGACCTGTGATTGTACGATTAGCGTTGAGGTAATGCAGTAATCCTTAAATTTATGGAATCCTTATAAATTAATATTAGGTACATAATGTCTATTACCTACCCTACCCTATAGGATATGGACATCAAGTGTATATAAAATATTTTAATAGAAAATGGCTCAACCGATTTGAGACTAAAGCAAATGTATAAAATTATGATGTACACATATAATATACATATATATCTTCATAATATTATGATGTACGTTATGCTATAAAACATCAAATTCTCTTTAGAATTTTAACTAAAACCTACCCACTTTCAATTAGGTGCGGTATTTTGCAAAATAATATGAACATTTATTCTTACATAGATTCTGACTTTTTACATTAATAGGATCTACTTATAGCTTTGTTTACGCTTCTTTTGATACAATGTATATATTGCAGCACTCACATGAGATAGGCCATGAGGTAGCCCACGCCCAGCACGAGTCCCACGGTGGCGAGCACGCTCATGACGGAGATGGCCTTGTGGCCCCTGAGAGCGCGCGCGCCCCGCTCCGCCCACGCCGCCGCCGCCGTCAGCAGCCGCCACGCCACGCCCGCCGCCGCCTCGTCCACTAGCTCCTGTACATATAGATTTTTTTATTCTTAAATAAGCTATTTACCACTGAGGTTATGTCGGCTCAAGTACAAACACTGATGCCATGGCGTTTGCACTTGTTATTCAGTGGTTACACCAACGCCGTCAGCCGCTACAACCGAAATAAACGAAGTCGAAGCTCCAATTCTGCTCTTCCTTGTTTTTCGGTTCGTTCCAGTTGAGGATCAAAATATAATCCCAAAGCGAACATATTTAGCCAGTTAGTCATCACAAAAGGCTATTTGACTGATTTTGAAAAATTGTTTCAAATTATTCGTTGGTATATGATTAATACACCACATGTATATTTCTGCAAATTTTGCAGTATTTTCCGTAAAATATTGAGTTAAAATTTAAATTACAATATACGCGCGAAAAACGCTGTTTCTGTAATGGCGGACGCCATATGATTTGCGTGACGTCACAGGCAAGTAAACACAAAGATCAAGTACGACAAACAAAAATAATAGCTAGTTTGCGGATTCATATAGAGTGTGTAATAAGGCGTATCAGAGAAGTCCATATGTTTAAGCAACATTCAGTAATTAATTTAAACATACTTTGTGTACTTGACCATGTTATTATTCTTGCATGTGCATTATTTGAAGGGGATTAATAAACATAACCTATATATTTTGTGAAACAGCGACGGAAATTAATATAAAAAGTAGCTTTATAAATAAATATTTAGATGCTTACATACCATCTTTTATATTTTTGAGCTCTGCAACATAATAATCAGAGTTATTTTTAAAGAAAAGTGCAACCATAAATGCGTCATCTTAGGTAGATTTCTATTGTCGACTTGTACAAAATTCTTGTCCATTTTGACAGCAAATACTATTGTTTATATCACTGGTTAATAGTGTCCTGCGGAATTCTTGTAAAAATAGTACAAGAAACGATGGAAATACGATAAAATCACACTAAGTGCATAACAATAAACAATGTTTACTTGCCTGTGACGTCACGCGAGGCGTAGCCAATCACAGAGCGTTCTTGTGAAGGAAGAAATTCAAAAAATTATATGAATTTATTATGTTTATTTTGCAAAATCAATAAATATTTTCGGATAAAATAGAGCTAAATATGGTTTTTTATATTATTACCTAATAGGATGACCACATTTAGTAACATATTTTTAATAGTGTGAAATAGCCTATTGACTAAATATTCACTCGAAAATAATTCAGCTGTGCTGCTGACTTTGTTGACGAACCATAGACGACTGCATACAGGTATTGTTACTTACAAAATACAAAAATACATTCACGTCACTATTACCATAAATTAGAGTACCCGCCACATACGGTGGCAGTAGCCAAACTTGGAACTAAATTTGACGTTTCCGCCATTGCGTGTTATTTTGTATGAAAAGTAAATTTAGTATTACCAGCGTTGTGTTTTTTGCCCACTCTTTGTAATTTTTATGTTTGTTAAGGGTGATTATAATAAATTGATTTCCGGAGTTTCTTGTTAGTTCTTCTCCAAGCTAGGGTCTCCGCTGATCTAACCTCGGTAAAAAATATGTAAAGACAATGCTCAGTGCCATGTTTGAAATAATAGTTTTAAGAGATTCGCGATTTATACTCATGATATAAGATATAAGGGTGTGTATAAGATTGATTGCAGCTGTGGGAAATCCTATGTCGAACAGACTAAACGGTCTATTGCGGACAGAGTGAAGGAACACATAATATATGTAATATATAATAAGAAGGATAAGTCCCGTTAATTATTAATCATGTTTGAAATAGTATAATAAACATATTTTGACTTTGATATATTAATTTGTTTTATTTGAGTTTATAGCTCTGCAACCAAAGATCGTTACAAATGAAACCTATAATGTTTCGAGCCGTATGGCACAGTGAGTGCTAGTTTTGGCGTGTTTACTGGTAACACTGAATTACGCGACTGTGGCGACGCCTCCAACTGCCACCGTATGTGGCGCGATCTCTACGTACAATCAGCGCTAAAAGTGCAGTCCCAGTAACTTTTTATAAGGTTTACGTTTAAAAGAACAAAAGACAATATTTTACATTTCAAAACTGGCGCCACTATGCATTGTAATGGCCACTATACGTTCGCGTGCTTCCGTGGTACATATTAATGCTGATGATTGTATGAGATGAAGTAAGCGATAATGCCTTGTCAGGAGCATACACATACAGTTACGTACACCTTGGTTGCTATAAGCGCCGAGTGTGCATGAAGTATGGGTGTCAATGAATGAAAAGGGTCTTGTCAGGAGACGTACGTGGTGCAACGTAGTGTGTACATATGTCTCTTAGTCTTTCGGGAGTTATTATACCACCCCAGAGACATTAAAAGTCTTTGAGCACTTTAAGCAAAAGTATTGTTAACATTGTTATGGAACATTGGTGTCATGCTAGCTAGCTCTACCTTGTTAGCATTTAATTTCGTCTCAGACTAGCTAACAAAGTTCATCAAGACAACAAGGGATCCGTTATCTATGTCTACCCCTTTGTGAATAAATGTAACTAATTTAAGGCCAAATTAATTTGGACGTATTTATTGACTACAGTCGTAGTAAATAAATAGTAATAATGTGTGATTAAGTATTTATAGTTGAATGACTAATTTCTAAAAGGGCACAAGTCACATTGTATTTTATAGAAACACTAGCGACCCGCTCCGGCTTCGCACTTCTGTTTATTTAATGGATGTTATTATACATACAAAACTTCCTCTTGAATCACGCTATCTATTCAAAAAAGCCGCATCAAAATCCGTTGCGTAGTTTCAAAGATTTAAGCATACAAAGGGACATAGGGGCAGAGGAAGCGACTTTGTTTTATACTATGTAGTGATGTGTCCTTTTAGAAATGATCTATTTAGCTTAGGTTGTAGTGACCTGCACGTGCGCCTCGTAGGCCATAAGCTCGTTGGGGCGCAGCAGCCGCTTGAGCAGGTGCTCCAGGGCGCGCCGCGTGGCGTTCAGCCTCTCCGCCCCCTTGTCCGTTAGGGGCCACGTCTCGTTGAGCACCTCGTATTGGACGCGCGTGGGGTCGCGTCTCCACAGCACGATTATGCGCTGCTCCAGCGACGACGGCTCAGTGCCTGCGGAACCACAACCAAGCGTGTATCGTAAATATACGCGTATGTAATGATAAAAAGCATTTTTTTACAACCACTAAAACAAACGTATTACAATAACAAAAACTTACAAACTAGGGGGTGTTACTTGTGCATGCTATTGGCGCAACAAAAGGGTTCTACTCAGCTGGGTACGTTGCGTTTGGCGGCAAACGCAACGCTGGTCTTATGTCAGAACAACTGGAGAGCAACGTTTATTTCCTTCCTTTTGCTTTATGTATTAAACCTGCCCCCAAAGGCTCGAGTAACTACGTAGGTACGACTATGCCATTCGTGGTTCACTTAATAGCTGACACACAATGTGACAGGTAGACGCTATGAAAAAGTTATTGATTGTTATCAGTTAAGATTAGTTCTGTCACTGTTTAGGATAAATATTGGGGTTCTGATCTCATGTGGGACATTTGCGACATGTTTCTACCCCATCGTCACCATTTACAAGCCTCACTACGGCAGCTAGATAACATAGCGTTTACGTCTAGGTAGGAGAGAACACTATACTACATTCACATTAAGAAAATAGTGACGTCATCATGTCCTCACGATTAGACCAATGAGATTTGACAACGGTTGTCGGCAATTGGTCAATGTGACTTGTTGTCTCTTAAATAACGCCTCATTGGTCAGTTTAACCTCTTTATATCATGACGTCACTATTTACTTAACGCGAATAGACTATAGATATATGTATGTACGAGTGAGTGCGTGAATGTTTACCGGAGGCGTTGGCGAGCGCGCTGAGGAAGGCGCTCTGCTTGTGCGGGTAGAGGTAGGCGTAGCGCAGCCGGTGGCTGGGCGGGCGGCGCGCCCACTCGCGCAGCGGAGCCACGCCCCCCGCGCCGCCCCCCGCCACCAGCACCGCGCACAGCACGCGCCGCGACGCCGCCCACTGCGCCGGACACACGCGCTCCAGCATGCCCTGCGCCCCACAACACCACCAAACAAACAAGCATTATTTCAACGTATTATGGTACATACATAGTTTAATACATGTTAGGTATGGTTCATTCGAAGCCCGCGTATCACTAGATAGACAGCACCCAACGTGATAGGCAGTGAACCGTATCGCCGTATATATGCACTGACTATTACCTATCCTGAGGGATAGGGATAGGTAGGTTTCCTCACGATGTTTTCCCTCCATAATAAAAGTATACCCAAGTCGTGAAGCGTATGTTATTTTATGTTTAATACAAAGTGCTGTTTGCTTAAGTAGATCATTGTAGCTACAATCTATCATGTATCTATATTGAAAAAGATGACAAATAGATATACGGGATCCCTGTAAATTCTTCTGTAGGGCAACGGGCGTAATATGTTTGTACGTATAGAACAAAACGCCTTACCGGATAGATGGGTATCCCAACGAGACAAAATCTGTTGCAAGTCACCGTGTACAGGTACTAACTATGGTCCGTTCCAAATCATACACCTTTTTCACTACAAAGTCGCTTTTTCTGTCCTTATGTCCCTTTGTATGCTTAAATCTTTGAAACTAGGCAACGGATTTTGATGCGGTTTTTTCAATAGATAGAATGATTCAAGAGGAAGGTTTATATGCATAATAACATCCATTAAATAGTGAAGTAAGCTATTTTATACCTGTGCGAAGCCGGAGCGGGTCACTAGTATTAGTATAAAATGTACCTGTGAGGAGAGGCGCGGCAGCGTGAGCAGCTGGTTGGCGTCGAGCAGGTGGTGCAGCGCTTGCGTGGGGATGTCGGGCGCCGCCAGCTGCGCCACGGGCCGCCGCGAGTCCTCCTTCAGCAGCGCCAGCGCGTCGCCAGCGCCCACGCCGAAGCGCCACGCCAGCTGCGCCGTCTCCGCCGACGACGTGTCCACGAACCTACCACCCACCAGTCATGAATCACTACTTTAACACATCACATACGCTTCACCACTTGTGTATATACACTCCCTTTTAGTATTGTGGCGGAGTATTCGAAGGCATGTTATGTATGGGTCATTTAAAGCCCGCGTTTCACTAGATAGACCCAACGTAATAGGTAGTGAACCGTATTGCCGTATATAGGCACAGGCTATTACTTATCCCGAGAGGTAAGCAAGTTTCCTCACGATGTTTTCTCTCACCGTTAGCGACTGTAAATTATGAACGTTAAGGAAAAGTAAACACTTAAACTTCATTCAGAGCTGGGATTCAAACCTTTCTCATAAGAAGGCAATGGTCTTACCCACTGGGCTACAGCCGCTCCTTACTCATTACTCTTTAAATAGTACTTTACTCCGAGTGATAACTAAGATATGGTAATACACTTTTTATACACATAAATGTTCCATATTGCATCCGTCACAAACTCCAGTATCAAAGGGTAAAGATAAAGTTAGACATAAAAAAGACTCGGAGAGGGTTTAAAGAACGTGACTGTTTCTTCCATTAGCTTTTTATCGTATCCTACTACATGCATGTAGAAAAGACAGTTAAATTCCTCTCCTATTATAATCTCAAACATATTTTCACAGTACTATTTTTAAGGGCGGTTACGTAGGGGCCGGCCTAATAAGACGCCATATTGAAAAAGGGTGACGTTAGAAGTACCTATAACCACCGAGTGTGTATGAGGAGGTGTATCAGTGTCAAGAAAGCTAAAGTGATCTACACCTCTTCAGGGAATCGGGCGTCTTTTTCTTTCTATACATGCATGTTTAAATGTATGTAAATGTAAACATGAACAGAGAATGTAACTAGTATTACGTTCTTTAGCGTACGAGTACGTACCGTTGCGTACGCATTTGGGGGATGTAGGTTCCACTGTGTCCTACAGGAAAAGAGGAAGCTTCCTACCTGGGCAGGTGTTCGTCCAGGCTAATGGCCTGAGTTGGAAACGTCTATATATATTGTTTCCGATAAATATTTCACTTGCGCGTTCTAGGAAATTGATTTGTGTAATTATTATTTTATTCTTGGCGGCGTCATCTGTGGTAATTATGTTCAACTAATTGCGACTTAGAGATCCCGCCACATAAATTGGCAGTAGCCAAACTTGGAACTAAATTTGACGTTTCCGCCATTGCGTGTTATTTTGTATGAAAGGTAAATTTTGTATTACCAGCGTTGTGTTTTTTGCCCACTCTTTGTAATTTTTATGTTTGTTAAGGGTGATTATAATAAATTGATTTCCGGAATTTCTTGTTAGTTCTTCTCCAAGCTAGGGTCTCCGCTGATCTAACCTCGGTAAAAAATATGTAAAGACAATGCTCAGTGCCATGTTTGAAATAATAGTTTTAAGAGATTCGCGATTTATACTCATGATATAAGATATAAGGGTGTGTATAAGATTGATTGCAGCTGTGGGAAATCCTACGTCGAACACACTAAACGGTCTATTGCGGACAGAGTGAAGGAACACATAATATATGTAATATATAATAAGAAGGATAAGTCCCGTTAATTATTAATCATGTTTGAAATAGTTTAATAAACATATTTTGACTTTGATATATTAATTTGTTTTATTTGAGTTTATAGCTCTGCAACCAAAGACCGTTACAAATGAAACCTATAATGTATCGAGCCGTATGGCACAGTGAGTGCTAGTTTTGGCGTGTTTACTGGTAACACTGAATTACGCGACTGTGGCGACGCCCCCAACTGCCAATTTATATGGCGGGATCTCTAGGTTTCTCTCTGTGTGTGGCGCTCTAGAGGTCGCCACAGGGCAGAATACGTACCCGAAGGCGACGGTCTCCCGGTAGCGGTAGGCGGCGACCAGGTACCGCAGGCGCATGGTGCTGCGTCTCTCGAAAAGCAGCGCCTTCACCTTGTTGTCCTCGAAGTCCGAGAGGAAGGCGTCCGCGTTCGCGTCTGTCACGGAGCGGACCAGCCGGTACGGGAAGTGCCAGCGGATGAACTCTGCACAAGTAAAAGAAACTTTATTACAATGGCTATAAAATAGATTAGAAGATTCACAATTCGATTTGCTGTAAGCCGTTATTGTAATTGAAAGTAAAATGCGAAAATTGTAACAATAAACATGAGATTTACGCAGATGTTGTTAGACCTGCCCAAAAAAGACGCGTTCACGACCATAAAGCCTTGCGGGGTAGTCAGAGGTTCAGGTTTCCAGCTTCGCAATTGCGTAGTAATTCTATAGCCACCTCGAACCCACGTGTTGACCAGATAGTCAGTACTCAATGGGACACGTGGTAAGCCATGTCGCCATTCACAAGCACTATTGCCTGTTCGGGTTTCCTCACGGTGTTTTTCCTCACCGTAGTATTCGATGCGTAGTATTTCGTAAATGTATTTTTATTTAGTTTATAGACCTGCCCATTCTTCAGATTCGGCAAAAGTCAACGTTACGTTGGGTGTAACCTGATCAAAAGTGGGCCTGGAGTGGCCAAATACATACATTAGATGTCACGATTGTCACTTGAGTCGTGACTACCCCTTTTCAGACACAACTTTTCAGTTGAAGTTCCATGTCCCGGTGTTAATTCACTACAGTCTATTCACGTTAAGTAAATAGTTACGTCATGATATATAAAGGTTAAACTGACCAATGAGACAGTTATTTTTAAACACTCGCGTTTTATACTCATTTTATTAATTATCTGAGACCGGGTCAAAACACGATAAATTTATAAAGATATGTGATTACCTTTATTTTGCCCGACGTTTCGACCCAGTTGCATAGGCCGTGGTCTTCCCGCGACCACGGCCTATGCAACTGGGTCGAAACGTCGGGCAAAATAAAGGTAATCACATATCTTTATAAATTTATCGTGTTTTGACCCGGTCTCAGATAATTAATAAAATGACCAATGAGACGTTAGTAAATGAGAAAACAATTCACATTGACCAATTGCAGACAACAGTTGTCACGTCTTATTGGTCAAATCGTGGGAACATGATGACGTCACTATTTTCTTAATGCAAATGTACTATATATATGATACTGACCGAGTATCTTGTTGATGTTGTTGAGGCTCTCCTTGTAGAGATGCACGCGGCGGTCGAGCACCAAGGCCAGCGCGGGCACCGAGGCCACGCCCAGCCGCCGCGCCAGCGCCGCCTCGTGCACCGCGTGGACCTGCGCACACAATGCATAGACTTACATTTACGGCTCCATCCTTTTCAACACTATAAATAATATATTAATTACAACTGTAGATAATAATTAGCGGCTGTAGCCCAGTGGGTATGACCTCGGACTTCGTATGAGAAAGGTCCTAGGTTCGAATCCCGACTTTAACATGTACCAATGAATGAAATTTAAATATGTGTTTTTCATTTATGTACATAATTTACAGTCGCTAACGGTGAGGGAAAACATCGTGCATCGTGAGGAAACCTGCCTATCCCTCAGGATAGATAATAGTCAGTGCCTATATACGGCGATACGGTTCACTACCTATCACGTTGGGTGCTGTCTATCTAGTGATAAGCGGGATTCGAATGACCCATACCTAACATGCCTTCGAAATTTCGGAGATGGGCACTAAAGCCTCTGACTACCCCGCCATAATAAAAAAGGGAGTGTGTGTACACAAGTCGTGAAGCGTATGTATGTATGTAATTATAACTGTGTTTAAATAGTAACTGTATCTCATATGGGCCTAGTCCGGAATGTAAAGTAGTTGATAGTTATACTAGCTGCCATTGCTCTCATAGCAGGTTTAAAGTTTAGAAAAAGAATAAGAGACTAAATAGAGGCCAATATAGTTAACTGGGTAACAGGCTAAGTTCTTCATTTCAAAGTAAAAACCTATCCATGTCATCACAACCCCCTCGATTAAGTAGCTGTGTGTCTTACAATCTGTCCACCCTTAAAAGGATTAAAAGAAAGAAACATTATCTGTGTCACATGCGCAAATAGGATATACAATGTTAAAATTAGTTTCAGGATAGGCTACCTCTGTTGGTGTACAAATATTTGAATATAACATTGGAATTAAAACTGAACAACGTTAGTAATAATAATAATAATATTTGGGCATCATTACACCAATTCAACTAGCCCCTTGGTATGTTCATTTAAGACTTGTGTTAAGGGTACTAGTCAACGTATATTTAAGATATATATATATATATATATATATATATATATATATATATATATATATATATATATATATATATACTTATGTATTATATATAGATAAATACATATATAGCATATATAATCAACGACCAGACTGGAAAGCAGAAGAAAGGCGTAGTTCTTAACTCTGCCTGCACTGGGAATCTAACCCCAGATCTCACGACTAATCGCGCCACGGAGGTCCTCAAACTACTAGTAAGCCAACTTACGGTAGCCACGGTGATGCCGAGCGGCTGCAGCGCGTCCACCAGCCGTCGCCAGGAGCCGGCGGCGCGCACGCAGTCGAAGCACCAGTCCGTGTAGAACAGCACCAGCGCCGGCGTCTCCACGCTCTTCTCCGCGATGTGGTTCTCGAAGTGACTGCAAATGCAATATCATTCATCGTGTTTATTCACTTCACTTACATCACTACATAGTATAAAACAAAGTCGCTTTCTTTGTCCCTATGTATGCTTAAATCTTTGAAACTACGCAACGGATTTTGATGCGGTTTCTTTTTACTGATAGAGTGATTCAAGAGGAAGGTTTATATGTATAATAACATCCATTAAATAGTGGAGTAGGCTTATATATTTTATAGCCGTGCGAAGCCGGAGCGGGTCGCTAGTAATTTATATATAGTATTGGACATAGTAAGAACCTCTAGACATTTTTCTCTATTTGTAACATGTACAATCAACGCTAAACGTGTAATCCCAGTAACTTTTTATAAGGTTTACGTTTATAAGAACAAAAGACAATATTTTTCATTTCGAAGCACGCGAACGTATAGTGGCCATGACAATGCATAGTGGCGCCAGTTTTGAAATGTACAATATTGTCTTTTGTTCTTATAAACTTAAACCGCATAAAAAGTTACTAGGACTGCACTTTTAGCGCTGACTGTACTTACCTTGTAATATGTACATACCATTAGCAATTGTTTATTAATTAAATGAAATTGATTGTGTTTTTCACCAAAGGTTATTATTGGATATAACCTAGGTCTTATTCAGATATTTTCATATACCTAAATACTACAGCGATAAGCAATTTTTCAGTCATACTTAAGGAATTTTATTCTCTATTATTATTCATACAATTAATGTTACAAACACACAGGCAGACATATTATATAAGGCAAAATTGGACACTTGCTAATCAACTAACAACTTCACACCGCTACTGCTGTGATATTGAACTAAGCTTTCAAAAAATTCAACTAATTTCTCATGTATATCCATATCATTTATAATACACTCTTATTTTAAGCTTTAAAAATTACCTTCATATTCATCACTTCCATA
Organism: Leucoptera coffeella; assembly: GCA_030578115.1. Lineage (NCBI taxonomy): Eukaryota > Metazoa > Arthropoda > Insecta > Lepidoptera > Lyonetiidae > Leucoptera > Leucoptera coffeella. The sequence goes on along the minus strand of JAMBLF010000301.1, from coordinate 244,339 downwards.
CCATTTCTACACTGTATCTACACATTTGTGCCTGAACTATCAAAACATACTCATTCTATCAATGTATTTCTATTCATTACTAACTATGTAAAGGAACACTTACCGAGCGGAGACTGAAAGTTTATGGAAGAGCGTGATGTCCTGAGGCTGTGCCCTGAAGTGGGAACCAAAGAACTCGGCAAACGGATCATTGCTGAAACAGAAAGTATTTGATGCAAGTGATTATCTGTGGACTGTGATGATGATTATTATATGGATAGTGTTTAAAGGAACATCAGATGATACAAAAATGCACTCCTGAACTTCTGAATTGTACACCAAAATAATACAGTCCCAACCCGAACCCAACCTTTGCGTGCGTTTAGCTATGTTTTGAGGTACATTTCAGTATTTTTGATGTGCATTGAATTAATTTCCTTATTATATCAGGAGTGTCATACAGGCTACATGTAATATGCTAGCTCAATGATAGGCATCATAGCTGATCAATAGAGAGAGAAGTTGGTTTGAACCACACCAATTTTATGTAAATTTGATGCCATCTAGTGGTTCTCACAAAAGATCAGAGTTGCCTTTGCAAACAAGCTATGTAAGTTATTAATGTTAATAATAAGTTGTGAATGCTATGTCATTGCTGTTTTAAATAAAGGTTTATTTTATTAATCAATATATGATCAGGGATGTCAGTCACGAGACAAATAGGTTTATGTAATCTCTGCTTCCTCCTTTGAAGGGAAACAGGCACATACAGGTTATAAGCATGACTTACCTAAACCGAGCATAGTCGCTGTAGTCATGGCGCTGTCTGTACAGGTGCTCATCCTCGTTAGTGATCCCGTGCATGTCATACGCTCTCCGTCTTTCTGTGTCTGAGAGCAACTCATATGCTTGCTTTATTTCTACAAATTTTGCCTCAGCATTTGGATCCTCATTCTTGTCGGGATGCCTGGAATGATAAAGAAGTTACAATTACTGTTTTCATTACAATATTTCTGTGTTACCTTCGACCCCCCATGACTAAATTACATACTTTTAAGATCAACCTCCTTATTTACAATGAGCCGCTAACTTAAAAACAGCTGATTCTGAGAATTTTTCTTTCTGACTTAAGTCAATAGAAATAAGAGTTTGTGTTCATTTTATAAGGGTCGCTTTTTAAGCCTCATTGACCTTATAAGCTGACCGCTAGGGAACTCCGAGGGGTTGATATATACCACTTATTTGTTTAAGTAACTTTTCAATAGGATTAAACTTATTGATTGAGTTGTTTGAATGAGGTTATGGAGAAGCAATATTCATATAGATGAACTTACCATTCTTTAGCTAGCTGCCTGTATGCCTTGCGAATTTCGGATAGCGAGGCCTTAGGGTGGACCCCAAGGACTTTATATGGGTCACCTATGTTCTGCGAGATGCACACCGCCAGCAGCGTGGACAGCGCCACCAGCCAGAGCCATCTCCACCTCCATTCCGTGAATTTCCATTGCATATTCCCAACTCCGAGAAGATTGACCACGGGTGTGTTTACAGCACAATGCTCACTCAGGGTTCATCGGACCCTACCTACGTTAGAAACAACAACACCAGTAATCGTTAGCTAAATGTTTTTAGTCATCCGTACAAAAATAGAAACCAGATAGCTGCGAATTATTCAGGTAGTAATCCTTTCATTTACATCAAGAAATCCAACCAGATTCTCCAATATTTGATCCACTTTAACAGATGTCAGTCAAAAAATTATATTCAATGAGACGGACGTAAGTAAAAAGATTTTGTATAATGTGGCCGACACAAAAACTAAACTTGAGTTTTTGAGCTAATTAACTGTAATAATAACTTCATTAAAATGTATTCAATTGAATTTATTATAAAAGTTACAAATGGATAGCTGTCTATAATGTACGACTGTATATTTTTTCAGGTTCGCTGAATACTGACCAGGGTTCTTTGCAAATAAGTTCGTGAAACTTCTGTATAACTGGGATTAGGATCAAAGTGCCCTATAACCACAGATAATATAATACTATACAGTACTATAACTAGAGATCCCGCCACATAAGGTGGCAGTTGGAGGCGTCGCCACAGTCGCGTAATTCAGTGTTACCAGTAAACACGCCAAAACTAGCACTCACTGTGCCATACGGCTCGATACATTATAGGTTTCATTTGTAACGGTCTTTGGTTGCAGAGCTATAAACTCAAATAAAACAAATTAATATATCAAAGTCAAAATATGTTTATTAAACTATTTCAAACATGATTAATAATTAACGGGACTTATCCTTCTTATTATATATTACATATATTATGTGTTCCTTCACTCTGTCCGCAATAGACCGTTTAGTGTGTTCGACGTAGGATTTCCCACAGCTGCAATCAATCTTATACGCACCCTTATATCTTATATCATGAGTATAAATCGCGAATCTCTTAAAACTATTATTTCAAACATGGCACTGAGCATTGTCTTTACATATTTTTTACCGAGGTTAGATCAGCGGAGACCCTAGCTTGGAGAAGAACTAACAAGAAACTCCGGAAATCAATTTATTATAATCACCCTTAACAAACATAAAAATTACAAAGAGTGGGCAAAAAACACAACGCTGGTAATACTAAATTTACCTTTCATACAAAATAACACGCAATGGCGGTAACGTCAAATTTAGTTCCAAGTTTGGCTACTGCCACCTTATGTGGCGGGATCTCTATATTTCATGTGTTTGATAACTATTCCTATATATCGAAAAGTATCACCATACATTATTACATAAAAACATAAATTATAAATTCGCGGCCATTAGCTCGTTTCATTGAGAAAAAGGTACCTTAAGTAAAAGGTTGTAAACTATGCCAGTGCGTCGTAAAAAATGTTGACTTTGTCTTGTCTAGGTGCCTATGACTAGAATTATTCTATGGTGACTATTCTAGACTATTCTATTACTATACTATAGTGCAGTTTTATGTTTGTCCATTTATAACGTTTTTTTTTTGTAGAGTACCCGCCACATAAGGTGGCAGTTGGAGGCGTCGCCACAGTCGCGTAATCCAGTGTTGCCAGTAAACACGCCAAAACTAGCACTCACTGTGCCATACGGCTCGATACATTATATTGAGGTTTCATTTGTAACGATCTTTGGTTGCAGAGCTATAAACTCAAATAAAACAAATTAATATACCAAAGTCAAAATATTTTTATTCAAAATAGGCCCTATCATAAGCTCTCTTTGAAAGTTATTTTATGATCTAAGTACAAATTAAAAAAACTATATATTGACAAAAGGAATATATATGAGTGAAGTGGAAGGGGATATATGTAACAGTCAGATAGACGCTATATTGAAAAAAGGTGACGTTAGGAGTACCTATAACCGCCGAGAGTGTATTAGAGAATGTATGAATGTCAATGAAGCGAAAGTGGTCTGTCAGGATCGGGACAAATGGGGATCCATGATCTCTGCCTACCCCTCTACAGGGAATCAGGCGTGATGTGTATGTATGTATGTAAAAAAACTATTTCAAACATGGGACTGAGCATTGTCATTACATATTTTTACCGAGGTTAGTTCACCAACCATTTCGGCTGCTCAAGATGCCACGTCATGAAGACCACGACCGCTCTGATAAGAGCGTAACGATTGAGAAGAAGAAGTTCAGCGGAGACCCTTGGAGAAGAACTAACAAGAAACTCCAGAAATCAATTTATTATAATCACCCTTAACAAACATAAAAATTACAAAGAGTGGGCAAAAAACACAACGCTGGTAATACTAAATTTACCTTTCATACAAAATAACACGCAATGGCGGAAACGTCAAATTTAGTTCCAAGAGCTACTGCCACCTTATGTGGCGGGTACCCTAACGTTGTCCACTAGAGATCCCGGATTGATTGATTTCCGGAGTTTCTTGTTAGTTCTTCTCCAAGCTAGGGTCTCCGCTGATCTAACCTCGGTAAAAAATATGTAAAGACAATGCTCAGTGCCATGTTTGAAATAATAGTTTTAAGAGATTCGCGATTTATACTCATGATATAAGATATAAGGGTGTGTATAAGCTTGATTGCAGCTGTGGGAAATCCTACGTCGAACACACTAAACGGTCTATTGCGGACGGAGTGAAGGAACACATAATATATGTAATATATAATAAGAAGGATAGACTTATCCGTTAATTATTAATCATGTTTGAAATAGTTTAATAAACATATTTTGACTTTGATATATTAATTTGTTTTATTTGAGTTTATAGCTTTGCAACCAAAGACCGTTACAAATGAAACCTATAATGTATGGCACAGTGAGTGCTAGTTTTGGCGTGTTTACTGGTAACACTGAATTACGCGACTGTGGCGACGCCTCCAACTGCCACCTTATGTGGCGGGATCTCTAGACTTTAAGTCCGTCATTCATTAAATATGACTGACTTTTGATTGCACTGTGGGCCTGAATCGGCCAGATTGTCTTGTTCATGAAGTTGAAATAGTTGCTCAAGTGTGCTGTGAAAAGTTTTCGTACTGTCCGTGTAAATATAATTTCAAAATAGATAAAGCTAATTACTCATTTCTATTTAATTAAGACGGAATAAAAGGTGAGTTACGTTCGTATAATATACTGTGAATTTACGCCAATTACATTCAAATTAGATATATTGTGCTCAAATAACATTACAAAAGTTTGCAAAATTATTTTCCGTAACTAATACTTATCATAGAGTTAATATTGTGCTAAAACTATTACAATGATAGAGATAACAAATTCGTTATAATCGTGAATTGCATTTATAATTACCTATTACTAACCAACCAATGTTTTTTGCATAAGAAATGTTCCGGGTTCTATTTCCCTACAGATCTATCAATTTGTTGATGATAACGAAAGCAGAAGCGGTTTTCGAAATCTGGGTCTTTATGTTTTGTATGAGTCATGTAGGTTAAGACAAATGAAACATAAAATTAATTAATTCTTAGTAAGATAGTCCTCAAAATTTTCGAACATCATCATGATGATAATTATTGAAATTTCTCATCAAGTTTTAACTCTGAGACAATATTATGCCATTTCTAATCTTACTAAACCAACAACATAAATGCTTTGTAAACATACCAGTTGTTATGTTCATTGTCATAAATCTTTCTTTAACATTTATTAAATACAAATAACTTTACTAAGGTAAATAACTTGCTTTACATTTTGGTTTTTTCTGGGCCTGAACTAACCAGGTGAATGCCTGTATTTCAGGTCTCTGTTATACAATTTTATTGAAAATATTTACAAATTATTTAGGTGGTGATTTATATTATAGTTACAATTATGGTTACTTCTGTTTTTAAGAGGAATGGTATTATAGGTAATTATTTATTACACCCAAGAGTCAAATCATATAATTTCATTTAAATTATTTAAGTTATGATTGTATCTTACCTGTCTCTCTTTTTATTGTCTTAGGACTATGCATCACTATTGTAAATTCAAATATTTTTCTTAGTGGATGTGTAATGAAAAAATTTTTTTGCAGTAGGCTATCCTATTAGGATATAGAACCTTCAATACGTATATGTATTTACTATCCTTACAATTATTTGAAGGTGTTTTTGATTGAACAGAATAAGGTCTTTCACCATTCTTTTCTGCATGATGTAATAGTCAATTAATTGATGTTATGGCAGTAATTACAAACTGCAATAATTATCTATGAAGGCTATTACTTTTATTTATTCTATTTTACTACAGTTTAAATACTTGTTTTAATGAATTTAAAGCTTTTATTTGAAAACAACTTTTAACACTTTCGTCGCCATGGTCCAAATAAGTAAGTATGAGGTGCCGGTCATTTTGACCCACCATGGCGATCAATGTGTTAAAGTTATTTGTTCTATTCCAATGTACATTACTACATACATAAAAATTCACATCCTTTATTCCGTGTACCTTGGAGATATAAATTCTCATAGGTCCCTTCTTAGCATGATACTGGGGTTGTGACATCATTTGGAACCTTGGTGACCGGTTGCTAGCATATCGCCATTACATTCCATTAATTCTACTCCCTAAAGTCACCTCTTACAACCCAGATTCTTATTACGTCCCAGATAGCATGGACATAATTGAAACCATTGCTCTTCACTACATAGTATAAAACAAAGTTGCTTTCTCTGTCCCTATGTCCGTTTGTATGTTTAAATCTTTGAAACTACTCTACGGATTTTGATGCGGTTTTTTTTAATAGATAGAGTGATTCAAGGGGAAGGTTTATAATATGTATAATAACATCCATTAAATAGTTAGTGGAGTAGGCTATATATTTTATACCCGTGCGAAGCCAGAGTGAGTCGCTAGTTCCTTCATATTAGTAATATATAACCAATATTATAAATTATGCAGATAAAATATACACTTCACAACTTGTGCATACCCATTTGGTAGTCACAGTCTTGAGTGCCCATCTTCGAAATTTTGAAGGCATGTTAGGTATGGATCGCATTTCACTAGATAGACAGCATGATACATGATAAGTAGTGAACCGTATCGCTGTATATAGGCACTGACTATCCCGAGGTCTAGGCAGGTTTCCTCACAATAATTCCTTTCACAATTTATATAATACAAGATTTGTAACACATACAATATAAAATACAATATCATGACAAAATGTTTTTTTTTATTTGAATAAACACTAGTTAAATTCAGAAATTGATCAAAATATTTTCAGTATTTGAGTTTAAGCTTAAGTACAGACCACAGCTAGCTTAAAAGTGGTGACTGAGAAGCAAGTTAGGAGTGACATTGAACAATAGAAATACAAATAAATTGATTATGAAAGGTTCTGTTAGTAAGAAGTTGGAATGACTGTAATGAATGAGTGAAGAGGACATTCTTTGAGAGATGTTATGCGAATGAATGATAGTAGATTGACATAACACAAGGGAAATAGTATGTGCATGAGATGACTGGGCAGTTACGGTGGTACAGCCCAATAACGCGTATGACTATCAGATATCTAGAGATCCCGCCACATAAATTGGCAGTAGCCAAACTTGGAACTAAATTTGACGTTTCCGCCATTGCGTGTTATTTTGTATGAAAGGTAAATTTAGTATTACCAGCGTTGTGTTTTTTGCCCACTCTTTGTAATTTTTATGTTTGTTAAGGGTGATTATAATAAATTGATTTCCGGAGTTTCTTGTTAGTTCTTCTCCAAGCTAGGGTCTCCGCTGATCTAACCTCGGTAAAAAATATGTAAAGACAAATAGTTTTTTTAATTTATACTTAGATCATAAGATAACTTTCAAAGAGAGCTTGTGATATTTATAATTTTGAATATATTATGGCAGATGGATGGAGAATCTGAGATGCAAGAGTGGCTAAGAAGCAAAAATCTTTATTTTGAGGATAGCTGGACAAAGCCACTTTTTACCGTTTACCACGTTAGGCGATAGGGATCATAATTATTGTTAAGGAAAAACTGGCACACTGCTCACTTTCTTTGTAATATTTATGTTTGTTAATTATAAAAATAATAATCTTTATTGTTGTTATACTTAGATCATAAGATAACATTCAAAGAGAGCTTGTGATAGGGCCTATTTTAAATAAACATATTTTGACTTTGATACATTAATTTGTTTTATTTAAGTTTATAGCTCTGCAACCAAAGACCGTTACAAATGAAACCTATAAAGTATCGAGCCGTATGGCACAGTGAGTGCTAGTTTTGGCGTGTTTACTGGTAACACTGAATTACGCGACTGTGGCGACGCCCCCAACTGCCAATTTATATGGCGGGATCTCTATATTATATTAGATTAGATATCTATATTAGAATGAAGCGAAAGTGGTTTGTCAAGACAAATGGCCATCCATGATCTCTGAAAACACCTCTGTACAGAAATGGATCTGGTGTGTATTCATGTTTGTACATTAGATTAAAGAACTAATCAGTAACCACAGATTGTAAAATTGTGCTGAAAAATGAATTAGTTAGACCTAAATATGTCAGTTTGCTTAAAATATTAATAGTGTTAAATCCAGTGGGTAAGACCTGTAACTTCTTATGAGAAAGGTCCTAGGTACGAATCCCAGCTCTAGAATGTACCAATGAATGAAATTTAAATATGGTTTTTGATGTACATAGTACGTAATTTACAATCCCTAACTAACGATTAGGCCAAACATCATGAGGAAACCTGCTTATCCCTCGGGATAGGTAATAGCCAGTGCCTATATATGTTGCGTTGATGTGGTTAGTCTCAATGTTAAATATTGCAGAAAAACGTCGTGATAATGTATGTTTACGTTCTTATTTATTTCTGTTCAGTCATGTTAACCTGAGTAACCTTAATTGGTACTGGAAACTGATTTTGCTAGTAAAAACCAGGTTTTTTTTTCAAAGGGTGGTGTAGGAATTATTGTAGAAACCTGAGGCCACTAATGCGATTTAGCACAAACGCAGTTCAATATCAGATCAGTAATAGTGTGAAGTTGGTAGTAGCTAACCAAATGTTTCAAATATCACAATTTAAATCAGAAAGAGTCAAATTACGCTTAAGACATGGCGAAATTTGTCACTTTTGCTAATTCAGTACCAACTTCACACTATTACCACAGATAGTATAATACTGCTATTACTGATCTGATATTGAATTGTTATTTTGCAAACGGCATTAGTGGACTAAGGCCCCAGATGGGCGGGGCATTGGTCGTGACCTTGCGAAGTCAATCATATTTACGAGTAGTTGTGGGTGTGCGCGTGACGTCACAGGATCAATTTGAAGCCCATTAGCGGATATATTGCGACACTCATCACCAATCATGATGATTAATACAAAGACAAACGCATTCACGATCATCAACCCTTGCGGGGTAGTCGATTGCGGCAATTGCGGAGGTAGTTAGTAATTCTATGGCTACCTCTAACCCACGTGTTGACCAGATAGTTAGTACTCAATGTGACAGGTGGCAAGCCATATCGCCATTTACAAGCACTGACCTCCTCACGATGTTTTCCCTCACCGTAGTATGCGATGCATTTCGTAAATGTATTTTTATTACGAAAATGTACATTTAGATTCGTAAAATTCAGTTCCATTGGTACATGCTCAAGCGGAATTTGAACCACTGATACAGGGTCAAGCCCCAAACAACTGAGCTATGTGGAATTGATGATGATTAATGTACTTGTTTAAATTGCGTAGTAGTCAGATACCTGCATACAATGTAACTTGTTGCTGTTATTAGTGTCATACAAAGCAAGTACAAAATAACCTGTAACTTCCTATAACGCCGAGTGTGTGTATGAGGAGGTGCATGAAGGTCAATGAAGCGAATGTGGTTGGCAAGATAGGTACAAATGAGAATCCGTGATCTCTGCCTATTCCTCTATAGGTATCGTAGTTATAATTAAGTTCAGAAATTAAAGAATTAACTATGTACATAGAATTTTTATAGATATGTATCATGAGTGATTGAAATTTCACTGATGTTATCGTATATGGCCTAATTAATTACACTGATATTTTAGGCATTCTTGGAGTCGATTGGGCGATAACACAGCTCACCAACTCGTTATCAATATTTCCGTGTTTTATGACATCACACTAGTTACGCTTAATATTGGTGACATTATGTCTCTGAGATTACACTCAGCCAAAAGAGTCATGATGATTATGATAGTTGCTAATTGCTGATGTCTATTTACCTTTACATACATACATATCACGCCTGATTCCCTACACAGGGTTAGGCAGAGATTACGGATCCTCATTTATCCCGATCCTGACAGACCACTTTCGCTCCATTGACTTTCATACATCTTCTCATCCATACTCGGCGATTATAGGTACTTTTGACGTCACCCTTTTTCAATATAGCGTCTATCTACGTAACAGCCTTTCTAATTCACTAATGTAGTATAGTTCTTTTGTCAATCTACTATCATTCATCCACATAACGTGTCCAAACATTCAAAACTCTTTTCTGTTGTTTAGGTTTTTTTTGAGATTCTTTTCTTTAGTTGATGGTGGACATTCAACCTCTGACTTCTCTAAAGGAATGTTGGGTGTCGAATGCATTTATTTGTATGAAGCATAATTTAAACTAAACGATTTACGAGACAAAGGATACAACTTGTTACTGATAAGATAAATTAACTGTAAATACCATTTCGTCTTACAACTTTGGTTTTTCCATTTTAAAGAAGCGGTTAATGGGTGTGATAGTTAAGTATGTCGGCATAAATATGATATTATTAATAATATAAGAATGCCAATTTCTACCAATACCAACCAATTTCTGGACTAAACAATTTTTTTTTTTCTATTCTTAATTATGCCATTCACCACTAAGGTTATGTCGGCGCAAGCACAAACGCTGATGCCATGGCGTTTGCACTACTTGTTATACCGTCGTCATGGTTACACTAACACCGCCAGCCGCTACAACCGTAGAAAAACGAAGTTAAAGCTCCAAATCTTATCTTCCTTGTTCTTCGGTTCCTTCCTGTTGAGGATCTTATGCCAAAGCGAACATATTTAGCCAGTTTGGCATCACAATTGACTAAATATCCTACCCAAAATTAATATTTGTGTTTTCAACTTTGTGCTGTTGCCTTTGTTGATGAACCATAGACGACTGAACTTTTAATAATAATAAAAGCATATATTTACGCCCTCAAATTCATATATAATAAAATTATCTGTTTATAGCCGAAACGCCACGTAATCTCGGTAATGCTGAGTGCCAAAGATAAACTATCTTAAGTCGAGGAGATAGCACAACTATGTCGTAATATGATAATGTCAATGCCAAATAGCGTCTTGGTTAATTACGGTAATAAGTTAAAATTACTTCCAAAACTGAAGCATTTACTTAAAGAGACGATTGCCTACATTTCATTTTTATCTCAAAGCTATGTATAGATACAGGTTAACCAATATGAGAAGTTCTTGTGTAAATTTCTTGCGATTTTCATCATTTAATTATAATTCATTCGGCCAGCAATTGAACCCGGGTTTCTCGTGTCACTAGTCAATAATATAAATAATATTTGGGACACTATTACACTAATTGAACTTGTCCCTTGCTAAGTATATTTAAGACTTGTGTTTAGGGTACTAGTCAACGTATATTTAAGAATTATATACATATTATATATAAATAAATACATATATAGCATATATAATCAACGACCAGACTGGAAAGCAGAAGAAAAGCGTAGTTCTTAACTCTGACTCCATCGGGAATGGAACCCAGACCACACGATTAGCGTTCAGTCCACGGAGATCGTCAAAACGTGCCTTAAGAGTTATGCAATTCCTTCGATATTCTAACTCCTGACTAAAATAAAAGTATGAACGATTGTGAAGCATAATGTCAATTACTATATTTATTTCATCATACTTATATTAAGGTACTAGTGACCCGCTCCGGCTTTGCACGGGTATAAAATATATAGCCTACTCCACTATTTAATGGATGTTATTATACATATAAACCTTCCTCTTGAATCACTCTATCTATTAAACGGCATCAAAATCCGTTGCGTAGTTTCAAAGATTTAAGCATACAAAGGGACATAGGGACAGAGAAAGCGACTTTGTTTTATACTATGTAGTGATGTATACTAAGAGTAACGAAAAATTCTTGTTTCTTAACTCTGTCCCTTCCCTCGTGCAATACAGCCGTGAAGCGTAGTTTGTTGTTAGTAGTTCTTATCAAGGTCTAGCAATCACGAAGTGTCGACAACGCTTGATGGCTAGATAATAAACACCTCGACTGTTTTATATGCACCTAAACTACTTAACTATTGCTAAAATATATGAGCTATAATATTATATCATGTGAATATATCTTATGTATACGAAATATACGCTGTTTAGTACCTTGAACACAAGTCTGAAATGAACTTACCAAGGGACTAGTTCAATTGGTGTGTAATAGTGTCCCAAATATTATTATTATTTCGTCACAATCGTAGAACAAAGACGGATCTTCATTTTACTTACGGTTTTTGGACATATCTCCAATGAAACTTTTATAATTATAATAAAAATACTTTTACACTTAATAACCATCATATTTTTAAACTAATTTATGCAAGATTAATAACTAACGGGACTTATCGCGTAAGTTTTTATATTATAAAGTTACCTTTATTATTATTAACCCGACGTTCAGAGAAGAATCTGACAGGGCGCTGCGGTGGAGGCGAAGAGATATGAATCGTCAGTCTGCCCGTGACCATGGCTACAAGCTACTGCAACGTAGCCGAAACGTCGGCTTAATAATAAAGCTAACTTTATTATATAAAAACTTACGCGATAAGTCCCGTTAGTTATTAATCATGAGTATAAATCGCGAATCTCTATGCAGGCAGAATCCGCAGTGTTGTACGATTACCACGTTAGTTGTATGATGTGCTCTAGATCGTGGAACTGATTCCAGGCCAGTAGCAATGTTGGTGGGGCTGTCGCAGGCGCTGCAGCCGTACAAGGCGCTGGTGGGCTCCGTGGCGGCCGTGGTCACCGTGGGCCAGATGTTCTCGGGCAGCTTCCTCTGCTACGACATGTACAAGCAACGCAGCACCAGGAGCATCGGCATCATGCCCTTCGCCGGTGGGCTTATCATGTAAGTGGACCTGTGTTACAATACGCTTAAGTTTTAGTATGTATTCAACGATGTTAGTTTTATTTACTACTAGCGACCCGCTCCGGCTTCGCACGGGAATAAAATATATAGTATAGTCCACTATTTAATGGATGGTATTTTGCATATAAACCTTCCTCTTGAATCACACTATCTATTAAAAACCGCATAAAAATCCGTTGCGTAGTTTCAAAGATTTAAGCATACAAAGGGACAGAGAATGTGACTTTGTTTTATACTATGTAGTGATGTGAGACCGGGTCGTATCATGATAAATTAATAAAATATAGATACCTTTACATCACCCGACTTTTTGACCCAGTTGCATAGGCCGTGGTCGCGGGAAGTCAGCGAGATAAAAAAGTAATACTTGGCTTATAAATAATATACGCGATAAGTCCCGTTTTCTTGTAAAATTAATAAACGACGACCTCCGTGGCGCGATCGGTTAGACACCTGAACGCTAATCGTGGGGTCCCGGGTTCGATTCCCGGTGGAGGCAGAGTTAAGAATAATGCTTTTCTACTGCTTTCCAGTCTGGTTGTTGATTATATATGCTATGTATGTATTTATCTATATATAATATGTATACATTTCTTAAATATACGTTGACTAGTATCCTTAACACAAGTCTTAAATGTACTTACCAAGGGGCTAGTTCAATTGGTGAAATAATGTCCAAATATTATTATTATTATTATTAATAATAAAAATCACGAGTGTCTCAAAAATATGCTTTCTGTGTTGCAGGAGTTTGCTGAACTTGAAGTACGGCGCCATCTTGCGCGACGACACCATGATCCAGGTGAACCTGGCGGGGCTGGCGCTCAACATCCTCTACCTCATGGTGTACTACACCTACAGCGCCAACAAGGTACTGCCCACTCACACAAAGAGAGTGCTTTATCGGGGACCAAGTCTATTAATGCGTTTTGGCACAAACGCAATTCAATATCAGATCAGTAATAGTGTGAAGTTGGTAGTGGATGACCATAAGTGTCAAATTTCACCATTGAAATCGTCAAAGGTGTCAAAAATCGCTTTAAAAATTGTGATATTTGTCACTTTTGGTCATCCAATACCAACTTCACACTATTACTGATCTGTCATTGAACTGTTATTTTGCTACAAGCATTAGTGGACTTAGGGTCACTTCAAATGAATCTGAAAAATTGGGACTTTTAAATTAACGTGACTGTCGTCAATGAACTGAAAGAATAAATTAAGAACCAATGAACGCGTCTCAGTAAACGTAGTGTGGGACGCCCCCGGCAATGTGGGAAGACGACCTGCGCAGGTTGGCTGGCATCGAATGGATGCGAACGACCACTGACAGGGAGAAGTGGCGTCAATTGGGGGAGGCCTATGTCCAACAGTGGATTGGTACAGGCTGATGATGATGAACGAATGAATGAGCATAGCGTAGAGAAGTGAGTGAATGAATGAATGATTTGACCATGTGTTTCGGGGGCAGTTCAAGGTGTGGCTGCAGGTGGGCGCGAGCGGCGCGTTCTCTGCGGCGCTGGTGGCGTACGCGCAGCAGGAGGAGCCGACGCTGGTGGAGCAGCGCTTCGGCCTCATCGTCACCGCCTTCATGTTCTACCTCATCGGGTCGCCGCTGCTCTCCTTGGTGAGTGCTGCTGCCAAAAACGCATTCACCACCATTAACCCTTGCGGGGTAGTCAGAGATTGGTTTGGAAATAAATTTCTATGTACATTTTCGTAATAAAAACACATTTACGAAATGCATCGAATTATACGGTGAGGGAAAACATCATGAGGAAACCTACCTGTTCCCTAAACAGGTAATACGAGTAGTTAGTGTTTGTAAATGGCGACATGGTTTACCACCTGTGACATTGAGTATTGACTATCTGGTAAACACGTGGGTTCGAGGTGTCCATAGAATTACTACCTTCGCAATTGTGGAGATGGACACCTGAATCTCTAACTGCTGCTGCCAAAAGCATTATACATACCATAGAGTAATTAATAAGAGTAGTGGGCCTTACGCAATATTTGTATGGAAACTAGCGTGGCATTACGCGGGGTGAAACGAGGTACGCGAAAGGGAGGGAGATATTACAACCAATTAAAACACGGCATTTTGAGAGACAAAACATAGGTATCTTCTTTCTACTACACATTTTTAGACTCCGCACCAATTAAAACACGCCATTTGGACTCCGCACCGCGAAACGGGGACCGCTCCTTTCGCTAGGTCCTCTTTATATTTGGTTCGTGATATATACCCTTAGTTAGATAGATATAATTTTTTGACGACCTCCGTAGCAAGTTGGTTAATCATCTGAACGCTAATCGTGAGATTCCCGGTGGAGGCAGAGTTAAGAACTAAGCTTTTTTTCTGCTTTCCAGTCTGGTCGTTGATTATACATGCTATTTATGTATTTATCTATGTAAAATAAGTATATATTCCTTAATATACGTTGTCTACTATCCGTAACACGCGTCTTAAATGAACTTACCAAGGGGATAGTTTAATTGGTGTAATAGTGTCCTGAATATTATATATTATATGTATATTGCAGTTAAACTTGCATTATACACATATTTAATTAAGCTTTAGAATTTAAGCTTAATTAATGTTGTAAAATCTTGGAGCAATTTAATCAAACTATACCTCTAATAAAATGACTACTCCGTAACAGGTAATATTGATGTCACCTATGTATTCTGCTAGATATAGAGCAGCCCACTTATCAAACAGGTTGCCCCTGAAAATTAAGAAAAGTGTGGGAATTAATTATTATTAAAATATTAAAGAATTTCGAAAACGATATTTCGACGTAGATCAGTTGTTTGGGGCTTGACTCTGCATCAGTGGGTACAGGGTACAAATCCCACTTGAGCATGTACCGATGGAAATTATAATGAATTTCTATGTACATTTATTTAAAAAAAATACATTTACAAAATGCATCGATGGGGGTGAGGGAAAACATCTTGAGGAAACCTACCTGTTCGTCGAACAGATAATAGAGATCCCGCCACATAAGGTGGCAGTTGGAGGCGTCGCCACAGTCGCGTAATTCAGTGTTACCAGTAAACACGCCAAAACTAGCACTCACTGTGCCATACGGCTCGATACATTATAGGTTTCATTTGTAACGGTCTTTGGTTGCAGAGCTATAAACTCAAATAAAACAAATTAATATATCAAAGTCAAAATATGTTTATTAAACTATTTCAAACATGATTAATAATTAACGGGACTTATCCTTCTTATTATATATTACATATATTATGTGTTCCTTCACTCTGTCCGCAATAGACCGTTTAGTGTGTTCGACGTAGGATTTCCCACAGCTGCAATCAATCTTATACACACCCTTATATCTTATATCATGAGTATAAATCGCGAATCTCTTAAAACTATTATTTCAAACATGGCACTGAGCATTGTCTTTACATATTTTTTACCGAGGTTAGATCAGCGGAGACCCTAGCTTGGAGAAGAACTAACAAGAAACTCCGGAAATCAATTTATTATAATCACCCTTAACAAACATAAAAATTACAAAGAGTGGGCAAAAAACACAACGCTGGTAATACTAAATTTACCTTTCATACAAAATAACACGCAATGGCGGTAACGTCAAATTTAGTTCCAAGTTTGGCTACTGCCACCTTATGTGGCGGGATCTCTAGTTAGTGCTTGTAAATGGCGACATGGCTGACCACCTGTCACATTGAGTACTGACTATCTGGTCAACACGTGGGTTCAAGGTGGCCATTGAATTAATACCTTCGCAATTGCGTCGTGACCGTTAGGGTTATTATGTAAAAATTTGCAATCAGCAGTGATTGCAAAGTGATCGCGCGATCGATTGCTATTCGTTCATACAAATTGGTATTATGTAAGGCGTTCGCTCGCTGGTCGCGTTCTTACTGCTATCCAAAACCATACCAACATAACCAAAATCATTCATTCAAATTGACACGTAGAAACTAGCGCCCTAGCAATCAAGTAGCAATCGGTGGAACTAGCAAGTTTGTTATTGTTTATGTTTGAAAATGTTCAATAGGTTAGAAATTTTTAACTTGAAATATTTGCTACATTGTACCACAACTGTACACGTGGAAAGTCAAGAGCTGGCGTATAAGGCATAATTTGAAATAATGGTAAGTATTTTACACTAAAATCAATAGTGAAATGAACATAAATGTGGAAATATGTAATTTATTACTTGAGCACTAAAGTTTATGTTTTTTCAGGCTGAAAACTTCGATATGCCAGGCCATATCAAGAGCAAGAAGAGGAGAGCTAGCCATATCACTTTGAAAATGCAGGTATTGTCTTCTTGAATAATATATTTTAGTGTAAAAACTTATAACACATAATAACAATAACAACTATACCACAGTTACTTGGACCATCTGAGTAACTTACTTACTAAAATACACTTTACTCATTTTCGCTACACACGGTAAAACAGATATCATGAATTCCCATTGATACCAATCATGGAAAATAACTCTTACTAGATCTACATCATACACCTTTATTCTTTACCCTACATTACTCTTGTCATAGTCATCATTGCACTTCCACGGGCATATGCACGCTAAACCATACCCATAGGTCACACAAATAAGCATGTTAGGAGTGATATTGAATGACAGAATTAAAAATAGATGTAGAGGCTAAGATTTAAAAGGGCATGCTTCGATCGTTTATATATGTTATGAGGATAAAGGATAGTAGATTGACAAAAGATTTAAATTGAACAAAAGATTTGAAATTGAAGAATTGAATATATGTGTGTGAATTGGAAGGGCGATTACCAAATGGGACAAATGACAGTTAGACAGACTCCATATTGAAAGTGATGTTAGAAGTATATATAACCACTGAGAGTATATAAGTGTATAATGAAGCAAAAATGGTATGTCAGGGTGGGTATCTGTGATCTCTGACTACTCCTCTACAGGGAATTGAGTGTGATTTGTATGTATGTGATTAGTCAGGATCATTTGAGTTGGCGATCAATAGTCTCTGTTTGTCCCCTTAGGGACATAGGAGGTGTGAATATATGCATGTACTACAAATATTGTTGTTTTTATCATAACATAATATGTATTTAGAAGGTCAGGCAGTAAAAAACATTAAAATCTACCAAATTGTATAACTTATGACTTCTGGATGCTAATAAACTAGTATATTTGTTGTTTGAGTTGAGTTGAGTTTGATTTCTGGTAGAAAAAAGGTACAATTTAATGTCATATGAATTTTTATTTGTTTCCATAATTGTGTATGATTTAACGTTGTTATTGTGTTTATTAATTTATGCATTGTTTATATTTACTAGGTGGAGGCTTCTTGTGTGTTGAAATCATTGATTCTTGTGTGTTGAACATGGAGCAAAAGAGAGTGGCAGCTAAAGAAAAACCTGCCAATGCTACCATGACCACTGCTGAAGCAGCTCGCATCCAAGCCAAGTCAACTTAATGTATAGATGAAAATTTTAAACTAAATTTAAAAATTAAAACTACATATTTGAATTTTGTATAAGATTTTTTATTTCTTCCTTTTGCCATCTACACAATTTCAACGATCAGGGCGCACAATTTCATCCACATTCTAAATGATTCACTTGATCTGAAAATAAAAAAAATATTTACAATGAGATTACAAATATACCCACAATATCTATCCTTCCAGGGAAAAACCTAATTACTTTCTATCTTAACGCTACTTTTGCCTCCTCGACATACATTCATCTTAACAGACATGTATGACATACATACAGACATGCCCACTGGTTGCACATATGAGATGAAATATTAATATGGATACATATATTCATGGCTCTACGTCCCTAACGGGATAGACTATTTTATTCTTCACGCTGCGTACACCCACCTTGACAAGAATGTTTCTAATTTGATCAGTATATGTTCTACACAGCCTAACTTGTCCTCCTCTACCTTCCACTTTAGCTCTATAAATTATAAATCCCTTTCGTAACCCTCTTCTCATCTATCTGCTCCATATGCCCAAACCTCATAACATACCTTTCTCTATGTTTGTAATCTCTCCCATACCACAGTATTCATGAATCACACTATCATTGACAAAGCGTTCATGAATCCATTCTAAGCTATCACACAATCTTGCATAATATATTTTTCTGAGGGAGATCATCTCTAACTATTATTCTTCATTCATGACACTTCTGCCAAACCAAACACTCACTACCAAACATAAGTGTAGGAAATAGAACATCATTATGAATAGCCAGTCTTCTGTTTCATTCTGAATCAACTAACTAGACATCAGTCTGCTCACAGCCGCATATTAATATCTTAAATGATGGAAGTGATATGCACATATATTGTGTAGTGTAAAGGGTAACAGTCAAATTATAATACATAGACATGTTAAGCCCGTTTCTCTCTATGTACATACATACACATCACGCCTGATTCCCTGTAGAAGGGTAGGCAGAGATCACAGATCCCCATTTGTCCCGATCCTGACAGACCACTTTTGCTTCATTGACTCTCATACATCTTCTCATACACACTTGGCGGTTATAGATACTCCTAACGTCACCTTTTTTCAATATAGCGTCTATCTGACTGTTATATATCTTATTAGGCCGGCCCCTACGTAACCGCCCTTCCACTTCACTCATATATATTCCTTTTATCAATCTGCTATCATTCATCCGCATAACATGTCCAAACCATCAAAGCATGCTCTTTTCAATCTTAGTCACTACATCTTCTTTCAAACCACAACCTTCCCTCATCACACTATTTTTAATTCTATCATTCAATGTCACTCCTAACATGCTTCTCAGTGACTGCATTCATGCTTCTTTTGCCATACCCAACTTTCACTACCATAAGTCAATGTTGGAACCAGCACAGCCCTATGAATAGCCATACGTGCCGATTAAGAAATCAACTGGCTACCCATAACACTATACATGGCCCCATTGATCTTATTGCCTGCACACACTCTACATTCAATATCTCCCTCACACTTTCCTCTCTCTATGTAATAAAAATAATATAATTCTATTAAATTATTATATAATACTGACCTTCAAACTATATACATCCAGTCTGATTGACCCTGAGGAAACTATAATATTTCCTTGATATATTGTTATTGTTAAGTGCAGCTGTAACTTCACGCACAGAGTTTGGGACACTGGGCTGGTCCAAATGTTATCTGTAGCTCATCCCAATAGATTTGTGGTCTGAAGCAGTAGCGAATAAATACAAAAGCCGCGAAAATCTGTAAAGAAAATTATGTTTTAGTACATAAAATTATGACAACCAAATGATGGAAATTTATATTTGAATATAAGTTACCTTACCTTGCGTTCAAAGCTCAAACTTGTGCAATGACTTTGTTATGGACATAAAGGGCCTTAAATCATCGAAAGGCTGAAGAAACTCCTCGTCAGGCAGAGAATTAGGAGTTTTCGTCTTCTCAATTGTTACGCAGTTTTGCTCGCGCTTTCGCCGATATTCGCCTGCGTTGTGTTTCCCTCTACTGTCTCCTCACTCTCCACACTTATAATTTACTAGTGCGACTGCCTAAACTACTTTTTTAGCTTGTTTAAAGTTGCAAAACTTTCTAACAATCTGAAAGCAACCACCTTTTTACTTATCGCTGTTTGACATTTGAGTTTGCAAAATTTTCGCTCGTGATTGCTGTCAAAACTGCTTACATAATACCAATTATTATTGCTTTCATACATTTTCTTCGTTTTCGTTCGTTCTTTAATTGCTGTGTTGTTGTGGTGTTGTTGGCAGCACTGTTTCGATTGCTGTTGCAAATGCTATTCCATGATACATAATACGAAAGTCGTGTTTGACAGCGAAAATCGCACAATTTTCGTCGTTTGCTTACTGATCGCAAGTTACATAATAACCCTACGTGTTTCATATTAAAGAATTACTAGTCCAAAAATGTCTATATTCCCTTGAGGATCTATAATGAATGCTCTGTGTTTTGTCTGTGAAATACACTTTATGATTATAAAGCTTTTAAGATATATAAATGTTATTTTTAAGAATAGTGAAAAAAGTAAAAACGTTTATTCAGTAAAAACTTAAATCTAGTGTACATACAGCGAACCCCCTAATAAAGAGCATAGCCCTGTGACAGTTTGATTTACAATATGTCGGGAACTGAAAATATTAAACAATTAAACTAATCATACATAACACAAGGTTTTCCACATTAGTGACACATCACCTAACTATGGAACACAGTTTTTCTCATTGCAAGCCACTACAGGCTGCATTTTAAATTCATAAAATTCTATATAAATGGCCTCAAAAGTCTCTCAGTTTCATCATAGGACAATGAAAGAAGCCATTTTCACAGTTTTTTCTTACATTCATATTTATTCAAGTTATACATTTTAAAAATTTTACTTATAGAATTATACAGCATTGGAGAAAGACAGATACTAGATTTTTAAGAATAGTTTTTAAGATTTCCAAATACAATGTGTTGTTCATGAATGAATGAAATTGCAGGGCGACGTGATTCGGAACCAGAGCACGGAGGGGCTGCCCTTTCCGATGATCCTGTCGGGCTCCGTGGTCACCTTCATGTGGCTGCTGTACGGCATCATCCTGCAGAACACCTTCATCGTGGTCAGTATCCAAGGCAGGCTAAGCTAATGGGTGTGTAGGGTCACAGTGTCCTACAGGAAAAGAGGAAGCTTCCTACCTGGGCAGGTGTTCGTCCAGGCTAATGGCCTGAGTTGGAAATTTCTATATATCTTGTTTCCGTCTAATATTTCAATTGCGCGTTCTATGATATTGATTTTTGTTATTATTATTTTATTTCTTGGCGGCGTCATCTGTGGTAATTATGTTTAACTAATTGCGACTTAGGTTTTACTTAGGTTTCACTCTGTCTGTGGCGCTCTAGAGGTCGCCACAGTTTCAGGCGGCGATCGATATTCTCTGCCTATCCAACGGGTTTAAATATGTAAACATAACATACGCTTCACGACTTGTGTATACACACCCTTATTTATTGTGGCGGGCTTCAGTGCCCATCTCCGAAATTTCGAAGGCATGTTAGGCAGGGGTCACTCGAAGCCCGCGTTTCACTAGATAGGCAGCATACAACGTGATAAGTAGAGAACCATAGTATATTGGCACTGGCTATTACCTATCCCGAGGGGTAGGCAGGTTTCCTCACGATGTTTTCCCTCACCGTTAGCGACTGTAAATTAAGTACGTACATATGTATGTATATAAGAATATATGGCGGATGCAAGTGAAGTAGAAGGGCGGTTACGCAGGGGCCCGCCCAACTGGACATATGACAGTCAGATAGACGCCATATTGGAAAACGGTGCTGTTAGAAGAACCTATAATTACCGAATGTGTATGAGTGTCAATGAATCGAAAGTGGTTTTCGATTCATTGATCGGGACAAATGGGAATGTATTTATGTATGTTTATTATACTTTTATTTTCTATATACTTACTACCTATTAACTAAATAATTGATCTTTAACAAGTAATTCGAAATACAATGTTTATTTCAGATTCAAAACGTGGTTGCGTTTGTGTTGATAGCAGTGCAATTGTCTCTGTTCGTCATCTACCCCTCGAAGCCTGCCAAGGCAGTAAAGAGCAAAGGAAAAGCCAAGAAGGCCGACTAAGCTAACAAAGCACAGTTAAACATGCATTATAGTTTATTCGCATTAAGAAAATAGTGACGTCATCATGATTCCACGATTTGACCAATGAGAAGTGACAACGGTTGTCCGCCATTGGTCGAAGAGACTTGTTTTCTCATTATCTAACGTCTTATTGGTCAGTTTACTTTTGTATATCATGACGTCACTATTTACTTAACTCGAATAGACTATAGTCACATATTATGTGTATGTGTCGCTGGATGATTTGATATTTTGGCTTTATGCGAAACGCCTGGGCATTTTGCGAAAACACGGCTAATTAAACAATGGTGATCATTCCTTATCCTTATGTTACCTATGAACAGAAATCTAAGTAGGTTAGGTTAGTATTATAATCGAATCGCTTTTGTAATATTTGATCGCCATTGTCGAATTATCCGCGTTTTCGCAAAAATGCCTAGGTTTTTTGCATAAAGCCGAAATATCAAATCAACCTGCGACATTTTTTATATTAAGCTAATTAAATGTTGTAAAAACTTGATGCAAGTTAATCGAACTATACCTCTAAATAGATCATTCTAAATAGGTACTAATTCGCTCTTGATTATATATGCGCATTTAATTCATGCAATTTTACAGCTCCGTCACATTTTAAGTCACTTATCGGCCTATCCCCACCATTTTTTAATTTTTTTTTTGTGAAATTATTAAGTTACCACCAAGGTAGAGACCGCGAATGAATTAATAAGTTACGCAATTCGCCCCGTGGGCTTTGTCTCAGCAACCTCAACTAGTGTCGTCTGGGCCGTTATACAAATAGCAGAACACTAAAAGAATACTAATAGAAATGTATGGGATTATTTAATAAAATATAATTCCTTTTATTCACGCTAGACGCAGTAATGCAAATAGAGAAAATAATTAATTATATAATAATTTACATTAATGGAACCAAGCGCACATGGCAACCCCGCGCTGCGCAAGTGTGAATAGGATTTGTCTCAGCTAATGTTGATTGTGTGAAATTCACACTGCCAACGCTGATATTCCGACAAACCCTTAAGTATTTCGATTAGTATTCTATGTATGGGATTATTAGAAAGATCACGTGACTCAGAAAATGAGTGACTCTATCCCCTAGCTTTATTTCTATTCACTAAACGCGCTCTTCAGTACATATACAATCCATCATTCAAATAGTCCTGATATTCGTTTGGTAAGCGGTTTCTCACTAAAGAAGTTTAAAGTATAGTTTAGTTTATTGGGCTCCGTGGTTTCCGCAATTAGTCCCCACTGGGACCATTTTGCGTGAAAGTATAGTAGCATAGTTCCGAAAAGTACATAGAATAGTCTTCCAATGGAAAGATTCCAGATCAAATCATGAGTGAAAGTATACTTTAGTGGTTGAATAAGTACAAATCTCTTATTTGGAATGAGATTAGCTGTAAACTATGTATGTAGATAGGGTATGAAAAAGCGAGCTATTCAATGTGATAATGGTATATCTATTGAGCAGGCTTATATTATATATATACTTTTTTAACAACAAAATCAAATAAACAGTCGTCTATGGTTCGTCAACAAAGTCAGCAGCTCAGTGAAATTTCAAAATATAAATTTTCGGCAGAATAATTAGTCAATTCCAAACTGGATAAATATGTTCGCTTTGGG
This sequence comes from Leucoptera coffeella, assembly GCA_030578115.1. Classification (NCBI taxonomy): domain Eukaryota; kingdom Metazoa; phylum Arthropoda; class Insecta; order Lepidoptera; family Lyonetiidae; genus Leucoptera; species Leucoptera coffeella. The sequence goes on along the minus strand of JAMBLF010000301.1, from coordinate 220,378 downwards.
ATAAGATTTGGATCCTCAACTGGAATAAAATGGGGACTCAACGGGAATAAATAATAATTAGAACTTCAACCTTTTTCTTCGGTTATAGAGGCTGGCGGCGTTTGTGTAACCATGGCGACGAAATAACTAGATGTGCAAACGCCATGGCATCAGGGTTTGTACTTTCGCCGATGAATTGCTCAAATATGCACTTTTGTTTACTGTATAATACAATTTCCTTATTTTCTATAAACTATAGCTTAATATTTTATGTTACAGTAGTAACAATAAAAATAATATTAAATGAGAACGTTAACCAAGAAAAGATCAAATATAAGTGATTTTAATGTTAAGGAATATAACCAATGCAGAAACTATAATTATAATTTTAAACAATTATTGTTAATAATAGGCGATGTGCCTTGCTGCTTGTAGATAATTCTGTTTCAGTCTTAGACATTTCTTTTTAATGCGGTTATTGTATTTCGTGCATTATATAACAATGTATGGGTATTTTTCGGCATTTTTTATTACATTTGGGGTTCCCATACTAAATGATTTGCTCAAATGATTGCCATGTATGATTTTATGTAGCGTATTTAATTTCTTTGATTTATACTTTATCTCATTTGCAAAGCGTTGAATCTGTACATATGTACTGGCCTTAGTCTACTAATGCTTTTTGCAAACTATCAGATCAGTAACAGTGTGAAGTTGGTTGTGGATTAGCAAAGTGACAAATTACGCCATTTTTTAAGCGAAATTTGACAATGGCCGACTTCAATTGTGAAATTTGACACTTTTGGTGATACACTACCAACTTCACACTATTATTGATTTTATATTGAACTGCGTTTGTGCTAAAACGTATCAATGGACTAAGGCCCATGTTGTGTTTCCAATTGATACGTATATATATTATCTAAGTGTATTAATCTAAACTCATTATATTTTTTGGTAGGTTTATGTACAGTATAAAGTATATTTTCATATTTAGGTAACAAAGTGAAAGTATTTTTGTTATGAAATGTGTATTACAATACATTCCCATTGAATGGATGAAATGGCTAGATTTAAGCGGTGTTAGCTGTTACTTTGAGTAATATAATTGTTGTTCTGGTTATCTTAATAAAGGGTTTATGCATTTTTTGTCACGAGTTTTATTATTTCTATATTTTAGGTCCTTTAAACTAAGTTAATTTTGGCACTGAAATCTCTTACTTACAATTGAATTAAAAAATCGGCTCAAGGCAAGTGGTAAGATCTTGAACTTCTTATTAGGTGCTAGGATCAAATCCCGGCTCTATCATGTACCAATGAGTGAGATATTAGTAGCGATCATTGATTTGTAACTTAACATACGCTTCACGACTTGTGTATGCTCACTCCCACTTGATTGTGGCGGGGTAGTCAGAGGCTTCAATCCTAATCTGCGAAAGTTCCAAGTCATGTAAGGTATACAGCACCCAACGTGGTAGGAAGATAACTATCGCCGAGATAAATATCCCGAGGGATAGGTAGATTTCGCAGCGTTTTCACACACCCGTTGAGTCTGCCCGTGACCATGGCTGCTGCAACGTAGCCGAAACGTCGGGTTAATAAAGGTAACTTTATTATATAAAAACATACGTGATAAGTCCCGTTAGTTATTAATCATGTTTTCACATACCGTTAGTGACTGTAACTTATATACGCAAATGATAACAATTTCATTCATTGGTACATGCCCATGCATCAATTAGAAAGGCTCATAGTTGTTCAATTCAAGATCCATAGTCAGTCGTCTATGGTCGTCTTCAAAGTCAGCAGCTCAGTGAAAGTTGAAAATACAAAGAATTATTTTCGGCTAGTCAGTTGTGATGCTAAATTGACTAAATATATGTATTTGCTTTGGGATTATATTTGGATCCTCAACTGGAACGAACCAAAGAACAAGGAAGAGAAGAATTGGAGCTTCGATTTCGTTTTTCTTCGGTTGTAGCGGCTGGCGGCGTTGGTGTAACCATGGCTATGGAATAACAAGAAGTTCAAACGCCGTGGCATCAGTGTTTGTACTTCAGCCGACACAACCTTAGTGGTGAATGGCTTAATAAAGAATAAAAAAAAAAGATCCATAGTAGCACAGTTCCAAAGATTTGAAATAATATCAATCAATCATTGATATTTTGACATAAACGATTATGGTCTATCTTTGAGTATCTGTTAATAAATCTTGGGAAACTCTTGCATCAATCAGCCTATGTCAGTCACTCGTGACCCTCAGCCAACCACTACCAGGAACCTTTTTCAGGCCATTGGTCCATCTAGCAGGGGGACGTCCTACACTACGTTTACCGAGACGCGGTCGCCATTCGAGAACCGCTTTGCTCCAACGGTCGTCGGTCCTGTAACAAACGTAGCCACTGCCACTTCAGCGTGCAACTGCAGTAGACAATGTCTACGATTTTGGTACTCTGCTAGATAATCTCGTTACGGACACTGTCTCTGTCCATAATGAGATACCCAGCATCGAACGTTCCATTGCTCGCTGAGCGACATGTAATCAGTGAGCCAGCCCGACTGTCATGTTCCACGTCTCGGCACCATATGTCATTACAGGTAGGACGCACTGATAATATCAATAATATAATCTTAATTGTGATACTATTATGCTACGAAAAACCATAAGCTATTAACATGAGAAATGTCATATTATTGTTGAAATCTTTTGTTGTTTATTAACCTCAAAACATTGAGGTTTCCAAATCTATATACATATTTTATACTTAAAATATACTTTATAAAATACTTTGAATGTTGTAACATCATTGGTTTTGTATTTTTCAATATGGGTTCTTTATTACGCGGAGTAAGCGAATTCTCCAGAACGTATAAGCGTTTGTTAGTGGTAAGATATGTTAACCATACCTAAAATACTCCATTACCTTTAAACAATAGATGATTTTTTTCATCCATGGTATACTATACATTAGACATAGCTCAATATGCCCAATAAATGATAGTAGATTGACCAAGGATCTAGGCGATGTTAGAAATATCTATAAACGTCGAGTGAGTATGAGTGACAATGAAGCGAAAGTGGTTTGTCAGTATCGGGACAGATGGGGATCCGTGATATCTGCCTATCCCTCAACCAGGAACCAGGTGTGATGTGTAGGTATGTAGACAGCTCAATAGTCTAACTCAATAGCGATTAACCCTTATGTCAGAGGTTAGGATGTCCAATTGCGGAGCTGCTAATTTTATGGTCACAACGAACCCACGTGTTGATCAGATAGTTAGTACTCAATGTGAGCGGTGGTAAGCCATGTCGCCATTTACAAGTAGTGACTATTACCTGTACGGGGGGCAGGTAGATTTCCTCACAACATTTAACCGCACTTCACGTAGTATACGATGGATTTCCCATATGCGAATTTTGTTGCGAATATGTACATAGAAATTCATTAGCTTCATTGCCATTGGTACATGCTCAAGCGGGATTTAAACCCTCTACCCATTGATGCAAAGCCAATCCTGCAATTACTGAACTATATACAGAACGTACTAATTCATAAAAACGTACACATAACATACGCTTCACGACTTGTGTATACACACTCCCTTTTTTATTATGGCGGGGTAGTCAGAGGCTTCCATGCCCATCTCCGAAATTTCGAAGGCATGTTAGGTATGGGTCATTCGTAGCCCGCATATCACTAGATAGACAGCACCCAACGTGATAGGTAGTGAACCGTATCGCCGTATATAGGCACTGTTAAATTTCATCACTTGTTATCATTACTCAAATTGCACTTTATTTTACACAGTTTAGCATATTGCAGATACAGTTACAACTAAGAGCCTATTACTAAGACAATTTGTGATAGGAAAATCTGTTTTACTGGATTTGGTATTTTTATTTGATTTGTACTAATTTATCAATGAATATATAATGAAGTTGATCTGGTATGCATTCGCAGCACGCATACTCGTCAGGATCGTCGAAAGCGGAGAACTTCCTCTCTGGGAGCAACGCCAACTTCCTCGAGAAACAGTACCTGGAATGGACCAAAGGACAGGGGGGCGTGGACGCCGTGAGTAATGCGTTGATTTCATATTACATATATATGAAGCTAGATTAATAATAATAATATTTGGGACCCCATTATACCAGTTAAACTAGCCTTGTGTGACTTGTGCTAAAATATATTTTTAAATTGATGAGTTAAACAGATTAACCAAAATGTGGTAAGGTAATATTGTTTAGATCCATGCTATGATTTCATCATGGTCGCTATTCTTCTGGCTATGCTAAATACGAGATTTTTGTCCTTCCTTGGTCCAAAGCGATGATCAAAGTTTCCTTTGAAGTGATGCTGTTCTCCTTGATCCTGTGCTTCATAAGACGCTAAAGGTATTAGATTGGGCTTCTTTCTTACGGCAGTTTGCACGAGTTTGTAGGGGTGCCTAATACTTTTCCAAAAGACTGTATATATAATACAAGCAATATCAAATAATAAGCTACATTTTTATTTTTTCAGAAGTTTTCATTACATGAAACATAGATGGCACTGTAATTATAATTTGATATTTATATTATATTCTTCGCTCCTTTTAGTAGCAGGGTGGTGTTATATAGCCTAAAGCCTTCCTCAATAAATGGTCTATCTAACACAAAAATAATTTTTGAATTCGAACCAGTAGTTCCTGAGATAGGCGCGTTCAAACAAACAAATTCTTCAGCTTTATAATATTAGTATAAATAATGAATTTAATCTAATGTATATTGTGGTGTTTCTGTTGCGTAGTCGTGGGACGACTTCTACGGGAGCGTGGAGGGGCCCTCGCTCGTCATCAACGACATCAAGGACTGCGAACTAGGTAAGGAACGCATACAGACAGGGGGGGCTAAGTCCACTAATGCTTCTTGCAAAATCCTAGTTCAATTTTTTTTTAATAACTGTCCAGCGATTGACCTCTATCTCACCTGATGGTAAGTGACGATGAGGTCGATGATGTTACTCGCTGGTCCAATAATAGCCTATTCACTCTAGCCTTGAAGAGACCCAAGTTATATTTTACCGGGAATACAGAAGGGGGAAGTGAATTCCAATCTTTAGCAGTCCACATCAAGAGGGACGAAGCTAAGCTCTTCGTACGGATCAACGGGGTGGGGTTTCTACCACATTTGGATGGAACCCCCGCCTGGACGACCGGTAGCGGAAACGAGATGGTGGAATTAAGTCGTGTAATTCCTGCGCACACTCTCCAAAATATATTCGGTAAAAGACAGACAGGCAAGCAACGCGTCGTCGGTGCTCAAGGCTCTGAAGCTTAGCCTTCACTTTATTACTTTAGTAACGGTGTGAAGTTGTTCGTGGAATAGCTATTACAAGTTTCGCAATTTTTAGGCCAAATTTTCACACTTTTTCTGTCTTCAATTAAAAGTAGAGTGGTTACTAAGGATACGGACAGATGGGGATCCGTGAATTATCCTACCACTGTACAATGAATTGGGCGTGATGTGTATGTATATATTTTTGTTCTATTACAGTTAAGGAAAAAGTCGAGAGCCAAAAGATAGATTCGGACACACGAGCAAAAATCCAGGAAGAAGTAGACAAAAACTTATTCATTACGAATCTAGTTCGTAATTATCAGGTATGCAAAAAATATTAATTAACACATATACACACGCGAACTGTATTTTTCACTGGAAAAGGGTGATTTAGAATTATATACGTACACATGTTCAAGCATCTACGTCCCCAATGGAACCGGGACTATCGATCGTTCCTGACAAATCTCTCGTGCTTCACTCACACCCATTAACCTTCTCATAGATGCTCTTCTGTTCTTCATACTACGTACACCCGCCTTGAGATGAATTTCTCCAATTTGATCTTTAAAAGTATACATTTAGAAGTAATAATTGCCGAGTGTGTATGAAAAGGCGTACGGACTTCAAAGAAGCAAGAACATAGGAAAAAATGGAGATTCGTGATCTCTTCCTATCGTTCTGTAGGCAGACGGATGCGATGTATATGTATATTTCACCAATGAATTATGAGTAGTTAGTGCATCAGTAATAACTAAACATCACTACATAGTATAAAACAAATTCGCTTTCTCTGTCCCTATGTCCCTTTGTTTGCTTAAATTTTAGAAACTACGCAACGGATTTTGATGTGGTTTTATTTAATAGATAGAATGATTCAAGAGAAAGGTTTATATGTATAATAACATCCATTAAATAGTGGAATAGGCTATATAATTTATTCCCGAGCGAAACCGGAGCGGGTCGCTAGTAATATCTAAAGCACAGTTTTATACATATTTCGTCAGGTTGTAATATTTTTATGTCACATAAGATTAGACATGAAAACAGGCCTTATCGACCTCATTTTATACCTACACTAGTGACCCGCTCCGGCTTCGCACGGGTATAAAATATATCCACTATTTAATGAATGTTACTATGCATAGAGACATTCCTCTTGCATCACTCTATCTATAAAAAAACCGCATCAAAATCCGTTGCGCAGTTTCAAAGATTTAAGCATACAAAGGGACATAGGGGCAGAGAAAGCGGCTTTGTTTTATACTATGTAGTGATAACAACAATACAACACACATTACACAAATTGGTCATACGAATAACAGTAATTGTTGGACGCGCTATAATAGCACACATTACTAGCTATGACTTAGCATAACTCTAAATTCATTATTTAGCCGCTACATTATTTCTTTTGACTGCAACATACTTGATATGACCTTTTTAATTGTAATAATATGTATAATTAATTGGTTTTTTTGATTAGGATTACCGAATAAACCACACGCATATCTGTAGTAAGATGGGTTGTTTCGCAGGAGCGCGGCCACTACCTGGCCAAGACTGACCCGCTGGGCGTCGGCAGCCCCGCCAAGGACCTGTTCGAGCTGACGGTGCGCGGGCCCTGCACCAGGGAGCCCCACGACCACCACCTTCGAGAATTGGTGCTGCGGGGCTCTATACGTTAGTATACGCCAAATACCTCAGGGGCCTTCATCCACTAATGCGTTTTGGCAAAAACACAGTTCAATATCGGATCAATAATAGTGTGAAGTTGGTAGTGGATGACCAAAAGTGTCAAATTTTACCTTGATTTGTTATTGAATGGTTATTTTGCAAAAAGCATTATTGAACTAAGGCTCCTAGCCAACGCTAAGGCGATACAAATCAAAATGTATGGAATGTACATATGCGTTGACTGATAGAACGCGATGTAATTTTAAATTTCGCCGGACGTTTTATTTTATTTCTATCATCTTAGCGTACTGTATAAGTGGTTACATGGTTAAAATCTCGTGCGTGTACCAATGGAAATATAATTTTCAGAGTTTCTATGTACTCGTACATCTTTGCAAAAAAAAGGAATGAAAAATGTACCAAATACTAAACATGACGCCTATTGTTCTACGAACAAGTAATAATCAGTACGTTTAAACGACGACACTTACTATCTGTCACATTGAGTACTGACTACCTGGTCTACACGTGAGTTTGAGGTGGCCATAGAATTACACCTTCGCAATTGCGGAGATGGACACCAGAACCACTCGTTAATTAATGGTCGAGAACGCGTTTGTCTTTTGTCTACTAGGCTTTGGGCACTAGAAGGTGTAGTTCAGAGGTTGGGGTAGGGAACATTGAAGTAGATGATTCCTTAATATACTACATACATACATAATTATTCAATCACATGCTTTAGTCCCTTTTGGTGAGGACTGAACTTCGTAGATCACCTCCTACGATATGTCAGAGTGGACGGCAGATAGCTATAGTCTGGCTAACGAAAGTAGATACTGGATTATTTTGCAAACTTTTTATATGACAACACTAAAGTGTTCCCACCATCGGATATTTATCCTACAATTTGGGGTATTTTAAGTAAAAAGTACTTAGGAACAATTAATTCCAAAAAGGCATTTTTAAAACAAACTTATTTTAATCATTTTATAAAATGAGTTTTAAAAATTCGTACGTGCGGTAAAATTGTGTTAATCGAAAATAAGTTTCGTATGTACGTGTTGGATCATTTCAAGAGCTACAGTAAGCCTTACGTTGGTCTAATAAATAGCTTAAGTAATTAGGTAGGTAGAGAAAAACTTGGCAATTTTATTTTAAAGAAAATTAATTTGTAACTGTTTTCCGAAAAATTTGGTAAAATCAGAGTTAGTGTATGGTATTCCTATTTCTGACGCCGACGTTGGCGTGTTGTTGATGTTTCTTTATGGTTGACTTGCGTATAGTTAGGTTAGGTTAGTACGGTCAAAATGTCTTGATATGTTTTATTTTAATTAAGTAAGTACATATTCGTTTTAGTTATTTTTTGATCGTTCTTTTTGTTCCTTTAATACGCTACAATGGAGTGACGTATCCGTGCGATGTTTGGTATGGAGTTAATAAAGAGATAACAAGTTATATAAGCTACGTTTAATCACGTCATAACGCGGACAAAATTACAAGCATCCGCTAGTAAAATAAAAATAAATGTCAAAGTATCAAAGTGAGTTGTTCCGACTTTCTTTTTTATTTTAGGGTTGCAATGCTAATATGTTTTAAATTTGCCGCGCTTTTTCAGTATCTACTTTCGTTAGCCAGACTATATCTGGGGCCTTAGTCCACTAAAGCATTCACAGTTCACAATCGCTGTTCAGTATCAGATCAGTAATAGTGTGAAGTTGGTAGAAGATGATCAAAAGTGTGAAAATTCACCATTGAAATCGGCAAAAGTGTCAAATTTCGCTAAAAATATAGCAAAATTTGTCACTTTTGCTAATCCACTACCAACTTCTCTCTATTACTGATCTGTTATTGAACTGTTATTTTGCAAAAAGCATTAGTAGACTAAGACTCTTAATAGCGATCTTTTTAACGTGCCAGAATAGCATTTTATATGGGTACTATATACAAATATGCATTATTTTCAAAAAAAAAAGTCTATTAAATTTTTCAGCGGAAGAGTACATGGACCAAGTGTTCAAGTTGCCTCCGACCACTTATATTGGTGGGAAAGAGAAGGAATTGCCTCTACGGTGAGTTATTTTGCGTGTATAGCGTCAGAAAAAATAAGCCTTATTAGAAATAATTGGCCTTATTGGCACCTAAATATTTATTTAATAAGAAAAAAACATACGCGTTCACGACCATTAACCCATGCGGGGTACTCAAACGTTCAGGTTTCCATATCCGAAATTGTGAAGATTGTAATTCTATGGCTATAGCTATCCTCGAACCCACATGTTGACCAGATAGTCAGTACGCCATGTAATGTGGTAAGCTATATACTATTTCGCATTTCGCTATATACAAGCACTGAATTATTACCTGTTTGGGAACAGATACGTGTCCTCACGATGTTTTCCCTCACCGTTGTATTCGATGCATTTCCTAAATCTACTTTTAATACGAAAATATCCATATAAATTCATTAAACTTCATTTCCATTCGCACATGCTCAAGCGGGATTCGAACCCTGAATAAAGAGTGGGTCAGGGCTCAGTTATTTATTTATTTTTTATGTCCCAACGTAAAGTAAAATGTAAAGATACCAACTGGTTCTCAATTAATGGCATTGTCAGTTTTTGTTAGGCAGTGCGGTAGAAACGCACTACTTATGTAAATTAATTCCTTTTTGAAGCATCGGAAGCATATCGACACCTAACGGCGCACTGTCGTAAACACCATTTGGCAAACTTTACAGGAGAGAGGTATAAAAGGAAAAAAATGACGTGAAAAGCAAAAATATTTTTTACCGCCTAGATCCCAAAAAAACCAAACGACGCAGAAAAAATCGAACAGTATATTTAACTCATTTTGGCCCAAAATGGCGATTACGCTAAGTGCGCCGTTAGGTGTCCATATGTTTAAAACGTTGAACCTTCCTTAGGGAGATAATAAGCCGCCTCGAGAGGGCGTACTGCGGCAGCCTCGGCCTGGAGTACATGCACCTGCTGCAGGACGAGGCCATCGACATGTTCCGCCAGCGCTGCGAGCCCCCCGGCTCCTACGACAAGCCGCCCGACCTCAAGATGGACATCTTCAAGTGCGTCACCAAGGCTGTGCAGTGAGTACGACACAGTTGTGATTTCTTGTACATTTAGATATTTGAAAAATGTGTGGATAGTTGCACATTGGCACAGGCATGCAATATAATAGGACGACTGGAGAATCAATCAGTGCAAGGTATACGCGATCTCAGACAATTTAGCCTCCTACGTTACGTAAGTTTCGACCTCTGCGCAAGAGTTTCCGTTTACCTGATTACCAATTTCCAGTCAAGGCAACGCGATGATCTGATTTGATGTTAGTCTGGATGTAAAAATAGAATGCTAACAAGTTTCTTTTCATTTCGGTATGTCGTAGAAGGCAACTAAGAGAGTCAATGGAACCTTTTCTATGATGGGTTAGTTAGCTGTCATTAATAATCTATATCAATCAAATTTTTTGTGAAAAATGATGCAATTGATATTATATGTATATAAACATTCCGTAAATTCACATCCTTTAAACCTTTCTCGGGTAAACAGAACAGAACAGACAACAGATGAATATATGCGAGTTACACCACCCAGATCACTTTTCAGACATAAATATTGGGGTTGTGATGTCATCTGGAACATTGGTGACAGGTTTCTATAGTCGATTTTATCTTTAATTTAGTGGCCTTTAGCATATGCCGGATAGAACGACATTTTATATGTATGGTTATAATACGTCATCGCGTGTGTGGTTGCAGGCTGGAGAAGTTCTTCCAGACCAAGTGGCCGGCGGAGAAGCGCTTCGGGCTGGAGGGCGCCGAGGGGGCGGTGGCCATGCTCAACGGCCTCGTCACCATGGGCAGCTACCGCGGCATGCGCACCATCTTCATGGGCGTGCAGCATCGGGGTACCCACTCACTCACATTTACTTATATACTAGTTATACATACACTAGTGACCCGCTCCGGCTTCGCACGGGTGTAAAACATATAACCTACTCCACTATATAAAGGATGGTATTATATATATATAAACCTTACTCTTGAATCACTCTATCTATTGAAAAAAACCGCATCAAAATCCGTTACGTAGTTTCAAAGATTTAAGCATACAAAGGGACTTAGGGACAGAGAAAGCGACTTTGTTTTAGAGATCGCGCCACATAAATTGACAATCGGCAAACTTGGAACTAAATTTGACGTTTCCGCCATTGCGTGTTATTTTGTATGAAAGGTAAATTTAGTATTACCAGCGTTGTGTTTTTTGCTCACTCTTTGTAATTTTTATGTTTGTTAAGGTTGATTATAATAAATTGATTTCCGGAGTTTCTTGTTAGTTCTTCTCCAAGCTAGGGTCTCCGCTGAACTAACCTCGGTAAAAAATATGTAAAGACAATCCTCAGTGCCATGTTTGAAATAATAGTTTTAAGAGATTCGCGATAAATTTATCAAGTTCGGAGTCTATAATCCTGTCACTTTCAAAATATTTCTCTTCGACGTTCAGTACATGCTGAACCTCGGTAAAAAATATGTAAAGGCAAAGCTCAGTGCCTTGTTTGAAATAGTTTTTTTAATTTATACTTAGATCATAAGATAACATTCAAACAGAGCTTGTGATAGGGCCTATTTTAAATAAACATATTTTGACTTTGATATATTAATTTGTTTTATTTGAGTTTATAGCTCTGCAACCAAAGACCGTTACAAATGAAACCTTGTATCGAGCCGTATGGCACAGTGAGTGCTAGTTTTGGCGTGTTTACTGGTAACACTGAATTACGCGACTGTGGCGACGCCTCCAACTGTCAATTTATGTGGCACGATCTCTATACTATGTAGTGATTTATACATACATATACTGCAGCATCGGGGTGCCCACTCGCATTTACTTATATACTACTAGCGACCCGCTCCGGCTTCGCACGGCTATAAAATATGTAACCTACTCCACTATTTAAAGGATTTTATTATACATATAAACCTTTCTCTTGAATCACTCTATCTATTAAAAAAAACCGCATCAAAATCCGTTGCGTAGTTTCAAAGATTTCAGCATACAAAGGGACATAGGGACAGAGAAAGCGACTTTGTTTTATACTATGTAGTGATTTATACATACATATACATTCACGTCCTTTAATCATAGGTCACTTTTTAGCATGAATGTTCCAAAGATTTAGGTAGTTGTGCTCACGAGGTTTTCCCTCATCCTAGTCGGTGTTTGCTCGTACCCCGAATGACGCTTTACCGAATATTAATAAATAGTTTTAATAGCTTAGAGGTACTTATTTACCGAGATCTTAAATGCGACCAGTATATTTATGTCACTAATCCCGAAATAAATTAGAGTACTGATATAGAGTACTAATATATTACTTGCAGGTAGATTGAACATCCTAGCCAACGTGTGCAGGAAGCAGCTGAGAGACATCTTCGTGCAATTCAAGATGTTTGAACCCACGGACGGCGTAATTTTTTTTTACGTTACATATTAGTTTCCTTGTACTAGTGTTTAGGCACTGTTCGTGATTAAGCGAAAAATTAATCACTTTTGTTGTGTTCATCGTTTAACCACGAACAGCCCCTGTGTTTCATCGCTTAAGGTGCGTTTCCGTATGCGATCACTGACATACAAGTGCGCTTTCCATATCTACAAAAGTTGCACATTGTACGAAAGAAAGAAACACAGGAGGGATAGCTCACAACAAAAACCTGAGAGATTCCATCTCGTGGTACCACAAAGTAATGTGGATCTCCGCTATACACTTAAAACAATAAAACTTTGTCAGTCACGTGAACGTTACAAAACATACAATACATGTTTTGTAAATAAGTATGGATATATAGGATATATTCTATTTATAAAATTCAATTTAATTTCATTGCACGTGAGATCAGGTTTCCGTTGTGGAATTTGTATACTTGCACGCAAACACTTGCGTAATAGCATCCTAGCCTTAGCGTTGAGTAGCCAGTATTGTATATTTCAAGTCCCTAACCATAGAAAGCATTACCTGGGGCCTTAGTCCACTAATGCAAAATATATAACAGTTTAATATCAGATCAGTGGTAGTGGATGAGAAAAAGTGACAAATTTCGCCATTTTATAAGCGAAATTTGACACTTGCCGATTCTAATGGTGAAATTTGACACTTTCGGTCACCCTCTACTATTGAACTGCGTTTGTGCTAAAACGCATTAGTGGACTAAGGCCCCTGTTCGTTGTCAGGCGTCGGGCGACGTGCGCTTCCACCTGGGCACGTACACGCACCGCTACGTGAAGAGGACGCGCCGCTTCGTCAAGGTGGCGCTGAGCTCCAACCCCTCGCATCTGGAGGCCATCGCGCCCGTCGTGCTGGGCAAGCTGCGCGCCGAGCAGTTCCGCTGGGGGGACCACAACGGGGACGAGGTACGACTCATAGCGATAAGAACGTACCATCTGATAGCTAATGGATTAATGTATGTCGACCCTCTTAACCTAACGTTAGCCAGTGAGATTGGGAATGATCAAACGTTTTTATGTGTTAACTCAACTTAAAAGAACAATATTTTAAAATTTATACATACCGCCTGATTCCCTGTAGATGGGTAGGCAGAGATCACGGATCCCCATTTGTCCCGATCCTGTCAGACCACTTTCGCTTCATTGACACTCATACATCTTCTCATACACACTCGGCGGCTATAGGTACTCCTAACGTCACCCTTTTTCAATATTTATAATATATTATTCAATATTTATAACGATCTCATCAAGCATACCTAACCCATAACCTAGGACTAAAACAGACCATGTGTGTCGTTGGTTCTTTTACAGTTGCTGATAATGTGTTGCGTATTAAGTGTTCAAGGTTTCCTTTACTATTATACAACTATTAATAAATAAGGGGTGTGTTAGAGTGTATGTGTGTTTACTTACTATTTCGACTCTGGACCGGCAACTGAAAAGTGTACTTCAAGTGACCAAAGACCGGCACTCTTGATACGTACGTGATTATTTTATATTCTTTTCCCTCTCATATTGTGACGACACATTTTATGGCAGCAATTGACTTTAAATCCGTACCCTAACCTAAATGTAATGTCTAATGGACTTCTTACTCATAAATTGTCGGGCGCACATACTGTTAGTGCTTTCTGTGTTACCAGTCCATGGCCATAATAATGCACGGCGACGCGGCGGTCAACGGGCAGGGCATCGTGTACGAGGTGGCCAGCCTGAGCGGGCTGCCGGCCTTCACCACTCACGGCGCCATCCACCTCATCATCAACAACCAGATCGGCTACACCACCAACTGCTTCGAGTCGCGCTCCACCGTCTACTGCTCGGGTGAGTGCGCCTTAAGTACTCCCGCCTCTGAAAAAGTGACTCTTAACAGTCTTGTAATCGTATTCTGTATTATGACTTCTAAGTGGTTGGACAGCAATATGTACCAAAAAGCCTTTGTTATTTTGAGGTTAAGAACGTAAAAACTGTACCTTATTTGGTGTTCGTTCTTACTAGTAGTTGCCATAAGAGCGTCGTCAATTTAAATAGGCCTACTCGCTAAATATATATTACAAGGAGAATTGGAATCATTCATGAATACTACGGTGAGGAAAAACATCGTGAGGAAACTTACCTATTCCCCGAACAGGTAATAGTTAGTGCTTGTAAATGGCGACATGGCTTGCCACCTGTCACATTGAGTACCGACTATCTGGTCAACACGTGCGTTCAAGGTGGCCATAGAATTTCTACCTTCGCAATTGCGAAGATGGACACCTGAACCTCTGACTACCCCGCAAGAGTTAATGGTCGTGAACGCGTTTATCTTTTTGCATACAAACGTTAAGGTGGCATGTAACAATAATACAAGAAAATGGGAGTTACCCCGTATATTTTTTAAACCTTTGCTACTTGACGTTTCAGCCATATTGCAATGGCCGTGGTCACGCTCATCACGTCTCGGTTAGTTATTGTTTCATTCCACCTTTCGCCTGTTGCCGTAGACCTGGCGAAGATGCACAGTGTGCCGGTGATCCACGTGAACGGCAACGACCCGGAGGCCGCGTTCCACGCCGCCGAGCTGGCCATGGAGTACCGCTGCCGGTTCAAGCGGGACGTGTACATCGACCTCGTGTGCTACCGGAGGCACGGCCACAGCGAGGAGGACGAGCCCAGCTTCACCCAGCCCCTCATGTACCAGAAGATCAGGACCATGGAGACAGGTATTCTACCATGTGACCAAATGAACACTAGATTTGATCATATTAATGTTGGATTCTATTTCAAGAAGTGTGCTAGGATTCGTTTAGCAATGATTTTCTATGTTCGTGATCCCGGAAGAGGTAATAGCCAGTGCGAATAAATGGCGACACGGTTTATCACGTGTCACATTGAGTACTGACTATCTGGGCAACGATTGGGTACGAGGTGGCAGAATTACTACCCTCGTAATTGCGGAGATTCCGGATAATGCTCGTGAAAGTAAAAGAATCAATGACGATCAGATTGAATATCAATCAAGCAACAAAACAAACAGCAATACAGCATGGTAGTTCACGGCGTATTCTCTCACGAATAACTCCCTGTTTGTGTACATACGTGCAGTGGACAAAATCTACGGCAAGAAGCTGCTGCAGGAGGGCGTGCTGACGGAAACGGACATCCGGCAGGTGCAGGAGAAGTACCAGGTGCTGCTCAACAAGCACCACGAGATGGCCGCCAAGGTCAACAAGATGAGCATCATGGACTGGGTGGACACGCCCTGGACTGGCTTCTACTCTGCCGTCGATCCCAATAAGGTATTTAACAGTCCAATTTTTCCTTTTTCTTTGTAATGGGAAGTTTATCAATACATACATATGCATTCACTTCGTTCAATCCCTTTCGGATTGGGATTTAGTACCTCCTAGGTTGCTTTTAGCATAAATTTTAGGGTTGTGATGTCATATGAAACGATGGTGACAGGTTGCTGGCCGATCTCCCAAATGATCCCATTCGCCCATAGTTTCTAAGTTCCCTCCAATGACATGCCGGGAAGAACGATGACTAATTTTTCGTAGTTTTTCTACTCGACACGACTTTGATAATTTCAATAAAAGTGACCAAGGAGTTGCTATATTTGTGTTCTTATGGGACTTGAATGTATATTTTTATATAATGTCGTACATGGATACGGTAAATAATAAGTAAATTGATTTCGAGTCGACAACATGTTTGCACATAATTAGAATTTATAGAGAATTTCGTTTAAACATAATGGCATTGGCATTTATATTTTTTGAAATGGCGTTCTGTGTTTACATACGAGTATATGACCATCCAATATTTGGGTAACGATAAATCTGCCAATATCGCAGTGTTTTCAGCTTGTACAGTCAACGTTAAAATTGCAACTTTTTATAAGGTTTACGTTTATAAGAACAAAAGACAATATTTATCATTTCGAAGTATGCGAACGTATAGTGGCCATGACAATGCATAGTGTTGTAGTTTTAACATGTAAAATATTGTATTTTGTTCTTATAAACGCGAACCTTATAAAAAGTTACTGGGACTGTACTCTTAGCGTTGACTGTACACATATAAAGTACGTTTGCAGATGAAGCCCACGGGCATATCGAAGGAGTCGCTGCTGCACATCGCGTGGCACTTCGCCTCAGTGCCGCACGAGTCCACCTTCGAGCTGCACAAGGGCATCCAGCGGATCCTGGCCAACAGGGCCAAGATGGTACTCTCTGTCCTCATACATACATTAGTATATCACTACATAGTATAAAACAAAGTCGCTTTCTTTGCAAATAGCTTGACCCAGCAGATGTGACTCCCTTCTCCCTAATTGACATAATAATTCCTGAGACTTTATAACGCGCGATGAAACAAACGTCCACGAGAACTGGTCCATCTCGTGTCGATCGGTCGTAATTACGTTCACTTCACTAAATAGTATAAAACAAAGTCGCTTTCTTTGTCCCTATGTCCCTTTGTATGCTTAAATCTCGAAACTACGCAACGGATTATGATGCGGTTTTTTTTCATAGATAGAGTGATTCAAGAGGAAGGTTTATATGTATAATAACATCCATTAAATAGTGGAGTAGGCTATATATTTTATACCCGTGCGAAGCCGGAGCGGATCGCTAGTTAACATATATAGCGCCGATTTCCAAAGGCAAAGATCATGGGTCTCTATTGGTCTCGTTCCTGATTTACTTTCGCTTCATTGACCATCATACGCCACCCCACACACTCAGCAAATATAACAATAACAATATATTTAGGACACTATTACACCAATTGAACTAGCCCCTTGGTAAGTTCATTTAAGACTTAGGTTAAGGGTACTAGTCAACGTATATTTAAGAAATATACACACGTAATATATAGATAAATGCATGTATATAATATATAATAAGCAATTAGACTAGAAAGCAGAAGAAAAGCGTAATTCTTAACTCTGCCTCCATCGGGAATCGAACCCAGGACCTCACGTTGTTAACCAATCGCGCCACAGAAGTCGTCATATTGTGCATATAGTATATCGTACATCATCTCCTTTTCTCAGAGGAAAAAATCATGGATTTCCATTGGTCTCGATCATGACAAGCCATTTTCGCTTCAATGGCATTTATACACCACCCCATACACGCTCAGCAGTTGTAAATACTTCTTACATCACCTGTAGTCTATTATGTAGCCTATATGACTGATAATTGTCTTTTTGATTCGTTTCCTACATAACCGTTATGAGATATAGATACGCTCGGTACAACTATCCGGTTAAAACGTGGGTTCGCGGTGGCATCCGATTCACTATCACCACAATTTTGGCGATGGACAATTAAACTTTTAGCGTAGTCGGAACTCATCAAGTCTTTAGTTATGAAGGATAATAAAATAATTAAAATAAATAAAATTCGACGTAGCTCAGTTGTTTGGGGCTTGGCTCTGTATCTCGTACCCTCGAGATACAAAGCAAGGGTTCAAATCCCGCTTGAGCATGTACCAATGGAAATGAATTTTAATGAATTTCTATGTACATTTTCGTAATAAAAACACATTTACGAAATGCATCGAATTATACGGTGAGGGAAAACATCGTGAGGAAACCTACCTGTTCGTCGAACAGGCAAAAGTTAGTGCTTGTAAATGGCGACATGGCTGACCACCTGTCACATTGAGTACTGCCTATCTGGTCAACATGTGGGTTCGAGGTGTCCATAGAATTACTACCTTCGCACTTGCGGAGATGGACACCTGAACCTCTGACTACCCCGCAAGGGTTAATGGTTGTGAATGCGTTTGTTTTTTGTTTTTGTTTTGGATAATATTAATGCTGTACCATGGTTGTCAGATCGAAGAAGGCGTGGCGGACTGGGCGCTGGGCGAAGCGCTAGGCGTGGCCTCGCTGTTACGAGACAACGTGCACGTGCGCTGGACGGGAGAAGACGTTGAACGGGGCACCATGGCGCACAGGTCCTCACACTCACTCTTTGAGCTAGTTCAATAGCGTAGCTATAAGTAGCAGTGAGGTAAAACATCGAACATAGCCAGTGCCTGTATGCGGCGATACGGTTCACTGCCTATCACGTTGGGTGCTGTCTATCTAGTGAAACGCGGGCTTTGAGTGGCTCATACGATACATGTCTTCAAAATTTACTAATTTATAATTCTAATTTGACGAGGCCTATTCCCAGCACTAGGTTGTAACAGACTGATATAATGTATGAAGCGGACTAACGACATTTAGGGGTACAGGTGCTTGTATAAAGTGTGACCAGTTGCAATTAAAATTGGCATATTCTGGGTAACACCGACAGCCTGTGTTTAGCTGTTAAAAGTCTCTTAGTTATTAAAGTACCTACCTATATTTAAATATCCTAAATGTATTTTTCAGTGAAGTTCGACGTTGAATGTCCACTATTAACTACTCACGTTTTTTTGTGTCTTTGGTCACTCTAAAATTTATCGTGTAAGAGCTTTTATTTTTAATCTGTAGTGTTGGTAAGTGTTGTTTCGCGTTGCAGACACCACGTGTGGCACCATCAGAAAGTGGACAAGTCCTCGTTCAGGGTGTTCGAGTTCGTGTACCCGGACCAGGCCGTGTACAGCCAGCACAACTCCCTACTGTCGGAAGCAGGTGACATTCTTTCAAAATATATTACAAAACTAGCGACCCGCTCCGGCTTCGCACTTCTGGCTATTTAATGGATATTATTATACATATAAACCTTCCTCTTGAATCACTCTATCTGTTAAAAAAAACCGCATCAAAATCCGTTGTTTAGTTTCAAAGATTTAAGCATACAAAGGAACATAAAAAGCGACTTTGTTTAATACTATGTAGTGATGATGTAACAGGAGAACATTATTACGACTGATCGATACGAGATGGCGCCACCGATACATCAGTTCTCGTGGACGTTTGTTTCACCGTGCGTTATATAGTCTCAGGAAATATTATTTCTATTAGAGAGCAAGGAGGTGGAATAGTTGAAGTACATCTTCTATGTAGCTATAGTTATTGTCCTAAGGTGCCTAAGTCAATGTAGTGCTTCCACCTGGTGGGACACCAAAGAATATTATACTCTAAACGAGTGGGACACGGACCTGAAATCCAGTCTATGGATATAGTAGCTTTCATGTGTATGATTGGCCGTACAGAATGAAATCTCTTCCGTCTTTAAGAAAACGTGTTTTCTTCACCGCTGCGACCCTATCTAATTACACACTTATTTTGTTTACTATATGACTTGGTCTCATATAGTAAATAAAATGAGTATAAATCTCGATTGTTTAAAAATAACTATACGACACTTTTAAGCGAATACATCGTGGAACGGATACGGATATATTCATTTTCTATACTTTATTGAACTTTCTCCAAAATGAAAAATCTAAACAGCATAAGTTTTTGCATTTGTGTTTAATTTGAAGTGTTATAAAACACAGTCCAAACAAAACTTTAATAGTTTGTCTATTTTTTGTAAGTAGTCACATGCGTTAATGTTTTACGATTCTTACGATATGTGGATGAAGTGGAAGGGCGGTTACGTAGGGACCGGCCCAATAGAACATTTGACAGTCAGCTATACGCCATATGAAGCTGACGTTAGAAGTACCTTTAACCGCTGAAAGTGTATGAGTCTCAATGAAACAAGAGTTTATTGTCAGAATCAGAGCACATAAGAATTTGTGATCTCTGCCTACCTAGCTACACGGATTCGGGCGTGATGTATACCTAATACACTTTCGGCGGTTATAAGTACTTCTAACGTTACCCTTTTTCAATATGGCGTCTATCTGACTATCATATGTCTTATTGGGCCGGCCGCTACGTAACCACCCTTCCACTTTACTCACATATATTCCTTTTATCAATCTACTACAAACCTTCGAAGGATGCCATTTTCAATATTAGTCACTACATAATAATATGATATGACACTTGAATCTAACATAATAATATGTTGATTAGAACAATACCCATTATTATTATTTATTTTTGCACACGGTCAGGTTTGAACCTGGGCCCTCACTCCACTAATTAACTTTGGCAGCCACACAACTGCGTCGCTACTGCGTTACTTCTGCGTCTCGCCTGTAAAAGTGGCACTCTGCTAATATTTTGACAGCCACAGTTGTACCTCAATAGCGAGTCAGTGGTGATTCAGTGGCCACTCAAGTAAATAATAGAAAATTAAATTTAAAAAGAAATGAAATTGGTATTGAAATGTCAATAGTGGAGTACCAAATATAGGGCTACTGAACTGACATTGACTGATGTTTGGTTAGTGGAGTATCTTTTTTGTACTTCAGATGTAGTTCGATAGCGCCTCAGTAAGCAAATTTTGTTAGTGGAGTGCCAAAAGTGCCACAGTATCGATACTGAAATAATATTGTGGCTAAAATGAATTAGTGGAGTAAGGGCCCTGGTTATTGTTGTACTACTTTTATTCAATAACTATTTTAGAATGAGTTGAAATTTTGTTTTAAGGTGTGAGTTCAAATAAAAAGCATTTTTTCCAGATATGCGTGTGGTTTATTCGGTAATTAATTATACATATATTACAATTAAAAAGGTCATATCAATTATGTTGCAGTCAATAGAAATAATGTGGCGGCTAAATAATGAATATAGACTTATACTAAGTCATACTATGTAATGTATGTTATTATAGCGCGTCCAACAATTACTGATATTCGTATGACCAATTTGTGTCATGTGTGTTATGTCACTTTCACTACATAGTATAAAACAAAGTCGCTTTCTCTGTCCCTATGTCCCTTTGTATTCTTAAATCTCTGAAACTACGCAACAGATTTTGATGCGGTTTTTTTAATAGATAGAGTGGTTCAAGAGGAAGGTTTATATGTATAATAACATCCATTAAATAGTGGAGCAGGCTATATGTTTTATACCCGTGCGAAGCCGGAGCGGGTCGCTAGTTGTGAATAATGGTTATTCTGTTGTATGATGCGCAGGCGTGCTGGGCTTCGAGGCGGGCTACGCGCTGTCCAACCCGCATCAGCTGGTGCTGTGGGAGGCGCAGTACGGGGACTTCGCCAACACGGCGCAGTCCATCACGGACACCATCGTGTGCGCCGCAGAGAGCAAGTGGGTCACGCAGTCCAGCCTCGTGATGCTGCTGCCGCACGGCTACGACGGAGCGGTGAGCCCCAACCGAATGTGTATGTTACCGGCCAAACCCGATTTCATAATAATAATAAAAGCGTTTATTCACAGCCACAAAAACATACACAATACAAAACGTTTACAATTAAAACTTACAAACTAGGGGATAAAACTTATGCATGTTATTGTCGCAGCAATAGGGTTCCAACTCAGCTGGGTATGTTACGTTTGATAGCAAACGCAACGCTGGTCTTACGTCGGAACCATTGGAGGGCAACGTTTATATTATGAAGAATAGTGAAATAGTGTAAAACTTAAATATTCAAAATAAATATATTTCATACATAGTTCTTCCTTCATGCGCTAGAATTAACTAGTAAGGTTAGGTTAGGTTAGTAGGAAGAATTAGTTGTCCTAAAATCGGGTTTGGCCGGTAACATATACATAATAGCTAGTAAACGGCGAGGCGGCTAACCATCTGTCACGTTGAGTCAATTGAATTACTTCCGTCGCTATTAAAGAGGTGGACATGCATACCCCGCAAGGGACGATTGTTATGAAGGTGTTTGTCTTTTTTCGTGACATGATTTTTCAGAGGAATAGGAACTTCCTAAGATATTTATTGTTATCGTAATTAATGCGCTTCGCTTAGATATCTTAGTTGTATAGGTCAACTTTGTAGAGACTACTATAATTCTTTAAACAATGAGAATCTGCAATTTCGATTCTTGTTACAAGTGTGTTCTTACATATATATTGCAACTGATGAATCTACTTATCAAATAACTGCTCGCCAGGGTCCCGAGCACTCCTCGGCGAGGCTGGAGAGGTTCCTGCAGCAGTGTGATGATGACGAAGACATTATACCGGATTTCCAAGCCAAGGATTTCGTTTGTAAGAAAAAATATACGTAATAGTTCTACAAGAACAAAAAAAGTCAAAAGCGTCCACTACTATTAACCCATGCGAGGTAGTCATAGGTTCAATGAAATGAAAATCTTTTTATTCAACATAAGGATATTAAAATCACTTATTGAAAGTCAAAAAAGAAAACATTTTTCCTAAAAATTATGTCATGAACATAAAACATATTCTTAAAATAAATCAATTCAAGTTTCAATCAATCGTGAAGGTAGTAATTCTATGGCTACCTCGAACCCACGTGTTGACTAGATAGTTAAACTCAATGTGATAGGTGGCAAACACTGTCGCCATTTACAAGCACTAACTATTACCTATTCGGGGAACAGGTAGATTTTGTTTTTGTTTGTCTTTTGTTTAGTTACGAGGTATTCAGGACATAGTTATGATACTACCTCACTAATAAATGAATACAAGACACAATTTTCCCGCGCCAGCGGTGTGATATCAACCTATAAGTATAAGATTATTAATGTAAATTAGCTTGAAAATTATAGAGATCAGAATATCTTCTCAATCGTTACACTCTTATCAGAGCGGTCGTGGTCTTCATGACGTGGCATCTTGAGCAGCCGACATGGTTCGCCGCACAACCTCCCGCCACCTCTGCCTGTTATAATTAATTGTTATGTTTAATTGATCAGAATATAATTATTCTGAAAACGTCTAAAAATTATTATCTGAAGTTGCTAGTCCATAAGTTGACGGTTACAAAAGTCCTGAAAAAGTGAGTTGTGTCCTGATATAATACCGAAAAGTATAAGATCCTAAAATAAAAAACTATAAAAAACCTAAAAATGTCCTGAAAAATCACTATGTCCTGAAATTACATCAATTTCGTAAAGTTTGATAGTTGAAAAAATAATCTGTTAAAAAAGTAGTGCAAATTTAGGATGCTTCCTGAATATATCCTAAAAAATATGAAATCCTTACTACAAAACTCTTGATAATCCTAGTAATGTCCTGAAATTTCATGAAATTACCGAAATTGCTAGTCAAGAACATTGTCAGTTAAACGAGTCCTTGAAAAATAAAATGTGTCCTGAAAAATTATGAAAATCCTGAAATAGCCTATTAATGTCCTGAAATTTCATGAAAAATAAGAAAAATAAGAAATGGCCTAGTAATGTATCATTTCATGAAATTCCCAAAATTGCTAGTCAAGAACATTGTTAGTTAAACGAGTCCTTAAAATATAAGATGTGTCCTGAAAACATCCTGAAAAATTATAAAAATCCTGAAACAGCCTAGTAATGTCCTGAAATTTCATGAAATTCCCGAAATTGCTAGTCAAGAACATTGTCAGTTAAACAAGTTCTTGAAAAATAAGATGTGTCCTGAAAACATTCTGAAAAATTATGAAAATCCTGATAAACCGTTCTAATTTCCTGAAATTTCAAAAACTTCAACAAAATAGTTAGTCAAGAACATCGTCAGTTAAATAAGTCCTTAAAAAATAAGAGGTGTCCTGAAACCATCCTGGAAAGTTATGAAAATCCTGAAAAAGCCTAGTAATGTCTTCGAATTTCATGTAATTCTCGTAATCGCTATTCAAGAACATTGTCAATTAAACGAGTCCTTAAAAATAAAATGCGTCCTAAAAAATCCTAAAAATTATGAAAATCCTGAAAAAGCCTACAAATGTCCTGATATCTCATAAAATTTCCGAAATTGCTAGTCAACAATATGGACAGTCAAATGAGTTTGTATCAAATCGAATGTGTCCTGAAAACATCCTTAAAACTCTACTATAGTCTGGCTAACGAAAGTAGATACTGAAAAAGCGCGAAAAATTTTAAATATATTAGCATTGCAACCCTAAAATATAAAGGAAAGGCGGAACAACTCACTTTGATACTTTGACATTTATTTTTATTTTACTAGTGGATGCTTCCAATTATGGCCGCGTTATGACGTAATTAAAAGTAGCTTAATTACTTGTTATATCTTTACTAACTCCATACCAAACATCACACGGATACGTCACTCCATTGTAGCGTATTAAAGGAACAAAAAGAATAAATAAAAAATAACTTAAACGAATATGTACATACTTAATTAAAATAAAAAATATCAAGACATTTTGACCGTACTAATCTAACCTAACTATACGCAAGTCAACCATAAAGAAATACCAACAACACGCCAACTTCGGCGTCAGAAATAGGAATACCATACACTAATTCTGATTTTACCAAATTTTTCGGAAAACAGATACAAATTAATTTTCGTTAAAATAAAATTGCCAAGTTTTTCTGTACCTAATTAGTTAAGATATAGCGTAGGTACCTACAAAATTACTTACTAAATAATTACTATAATTACTTAAGCTATTTATTAGACCAACGTAAGGCTTACTGTAGCTGTTGAAATGGTCCAACACGTACATACGAAACTTTTTTTTTTTAATTCTTTATTATGCCATTCACCACTAAGGTTATGTCGGCTGAAGTACAAACACTGATGCCACGGCGTTTGAACTTCTTGGTATTCCATCGCCATGGTAACGCCAACGCCACCAGCCGCTACAACCGAAGAAAAACGAAATCGATGCTCCAATTCCTTGCTCTCTTCCTTGTCCTTCGGTTCGTTCCAGTTGAGGATCCAAATCTTATCCCAAAGCGAACATATTTAGCCAGTTTGGCATCACAATTGACTAAATATTCGGCCGAAAATAATTATTTGTATTTTCAACTTTCACTGAGCTGCTGACTTTGTTGACGCACCATAGACGACTGCATACGAAACTTATTATCAATTAACACAATTTTAGCAGACGTACGAATTTTTAAAACTCATTTTTAAAATGTTCAAAATGAGTTTGTTTTAAAAATGCTTTTTTGGAATTAATTGTTCCTAAGTACTTTCTACTTAAAATACCCCAAATTGTAGGGTAAATATCTGATGGTAGGAACACTTTAGTGTTGTCATATAAAAAGTTTGCAAAATTATCCAGTATCTACTTTCGTTAGCCAGACTATACTAACTCTTTTAAATGTTAACTAGATATTGTTAACTAGCAATTTCAAGAATTTCATGAAATTTCAGGACATTACTAGGCCTTTTTAGGATTTTCATAATTTTTCAGGATACATCTTATTTGATGCTAACTCTTTTGAATAAAGATATTGTTGACTAGCAATTTCAAGAATTTCAGGAAATGTCCTGAAATTTCTTGAAAGTTTTGAAATAGCATATGAGTAGGCTTTTCAGGATTTTCATAATTTTTCGGGGTGTTTTCAGGACACATCTTATTTTTTCATGGACTCGTTTAACTGACAATAATCTAGACTAGCAATTTCGGGAATTACATGAAAATCCAGAACATTTTTAGGCTTTTTCAGGATTTTATAATTTATAAGTATGTTTTCAGGACAAATCTTAATTTGCAAGAACTCGTTTAACTGATAATGTTCTTGACTAGCGATTACGGGAATTTCATGAAATTCAAGGACATTACTAGGCTTTTTCAGAATTTTCATAACTTTTGGGAATGGTTTCAGGACACCTGTTATTTTTTAAGGACTTATTTAACTGACAATGTTCTTGACTAGCGATCTCGGAAATTCAAGAATTCAGAACATTACTAGGCTTTTTCAGGATATTCATTTTCATAATTTTTTAGGATGTTTGCAGGACACATCTTGTTTGATACAAAATTTTTTGATTGTTCATATTGTTGACTAGCAATTTCGGGAATTTCATGAAATGTCAGGACATTACTAGGCTTTTTCAGGATGTTTTCAGGACAAATCTTATTTTTTAAGAACTCGTTTAACTGACAATCTTCTTGAAATTGCTAGTTAGCAATATCTACATTCAAAACAGTAAGCACCAAATAAAAAAACATCCTGACAAATTATGAAAATCCTGAAACAGCCTAGTAATGTCCTGAAATTACATTAAATTCCCAAAATTGCTAGTCAAGAACATTGTCAGTTAAAAGAGTTCTGAAAAATATAATGTGTCCTGAAAATATCCTGAAAAATTATGAAAATCCTGAAAAAGCCTAGTCATTACTATGCTTTATCAAGAATTACATGAAATTTCAGGATATTTCCTGAAATTATATGAAATTCTTGAAATTGCTAGTTAACAATATCTACATTCAAAAGAGTAAGCATCAAATAAGACGTGTCCTGAGAACATCCTGAAAAATTATGAAAATCCTGAAACAGCCTAGTAATGTCCTGAAATTTTATGACATTCCCGATATTGCTAGTCAAGAACATTGTCAGTTAAACAAGTTCTTGAAAAAAAGATGTGTCCTAAAAACATTCTGAAAAATTATGAAAATCCTGAAAAACCCTGGTTATTACTATAATTTTATAAATTATCCTGAAATTTCATGAAATTCTTGAAATTGCTAGTTACAAAATATCTACATTCAAAAGAGTTAGCATCACATAAGATGTGTCCTGAAAACATCCGGAAAAATTATAAAAATCTTGAAACAGCCTAGTAATGTCCTGAAATTACATTAAATTCCCAAAATTGCTAGTCAAGAACATTGTCAGTTAAACGAGTACTTAAAAAGTAAGGCTTGGCCTGAAAACATCCTGACAATCCTGAAATCTTAGTATTGTCCTGAAATCTCATGAAATTCCCGGAATTGCTTGTCAAGAAGATTGTCAGTTAAAAAATAAGATGTGACCTGAAAAATTTGTAAAAATTATGAAAATCCTGAAAAAACCTAGAAATCGCCTGAAATTTCATGAAATTCCCGAAATCGTTTGTCAAGATTGTCAGTTAAAAGAGTTCTAAAGAATTAAGTTGTGCCCTGAAAATATCCAAAAAAATTATAGAAATTGTTAAATTAAAAAAAAAACTGACAAAAAGCGTCCTGAAAAAATAAAGGTATAATTATCGTTACTGCAAATTTTTGAAAAGTTATAAAAATCCTGAAAATGTCCTGAAAATTCAAGGATTTCCTGAAATTGTTCGCCAAGAACGTTTTTAGTTAAAAGAATCCTGTAAAAATATGAAAATATTCTGAAAGAGTATAAGATCCTTATGAAAAATTTCCTGAAAAATTATGAAAGTTCTGAAACAAGCTTTAAAATGTCCTGAAGTTTCATGAATATTCCGAAATATCTTGTCAAGAAAATTTACAGTCAAAAGAGTCCTGAAGAAGATATTTGTGACCTAAAAATACCCTGAAAAAGCCTCAAAAAGTCCTGAAATTCAGAATGAATTTATTGAAGTTGCTAGTCATGAAACAGTTGACTGTTAATCATTCCTGAAAAAGAATGTTTTTTCCTAAAAAATAAAAATATCTTTTAAAAGTATAATATAATGCAAAATTTGAAAAATTCTGATAACAAGGCTGAAAATGACGTGAAATTCACAAATATCCCAAAAATGCTATGAAAGAAAATTTACAGTTAAAAGAGTCCTGAAAAAGAAAGTAGTGTCCTGAAAATATCCTTTTTAAGTATAAGATCCTAAATAAAAAATTCATGAACAAATAAGAAAATCCTGAAAGAAGTCTCTAAATTTCCTGAAATTTCATGAATTTTCTGAAGTTACAAGTCAAGAAAATTTACTGTTCAAAAAATCTTAAAAATGTCCTGATGATATCTGGAAAAACTATAAGATCGTTAAAGCATATTTCCCAAAAAAGATTCATAATTTTTCTGAAGTTGCTACTCGAGAAAGTTATTATTTATAATCGTCTTCAAAAAGTAGATGTCACCTGAAAAGATGCTGATAATGTATAAGATAAATCCTGAAAATGTTTAAGCTTCTGAATTCCACCCATTTTCTGAATCTTCTCCGTATAACATTCAAATAATAATAAAATGTTTAAAGACACGCATCTGTATCATAGAGATATCCTACGGTGATCCATGTGTTTCAGTGAACCAGCTTCGTTCGTGTAACTGGATCGTGACGAACATGACCACTCCGGCGAACTACTTCCACGCGCTACGCCGGCAGATGGCGATGCCCTTCCGAAAGCCCCTGGTCATCATGGCCCCGAAGGTCGGCCTCAAGCACCCCTACTACCGATCGCCTTTCAAGGACTTTCTTATGGGCTCTAGCTTTCAGAGGTATGTATCATTCCATCCATTTCATTCAGAAGCAAAGATAAAATAGTTACGAACACTCCTCACTTTTTAGCTTGAATATTGGGGTTGTGATGTCATATGGAACATTGATAACAGGTTGCTAACCCATCGCCCAAAAGAACTCATTTTCTTCTAGACTTTTAGTGTCCTCCTACGACATGCCGGGAACAGTGACAGTAATGTGGCATTCATTGATTCGCGATTCACTCGATAAATAAAAACTAACTGATCTTTGAATTATTGGGAAATACACAGGTTTCTAGATTTCAAGGGCGCAAAAGCGTAATATCGTATTCCTTATCATTTATTGACATATTGGGGTTCCATCCTATCCTAAGGAATGAATGAGCCTAAGGGATAGGTGAGATACCTCACGGGGACCGATATCACCCGACCTATTCGAGTTTCGTTTCAGTTTACTACATTCCATTCCGTATATTTATGTTAAAAAACATCCTTGATCGAAACTAAACGTTGTTGCAGAGCCATCCCAGAGCAGGGCGAGGCCTCAAAATGCCCGGAAGACGTGAAGCGTCTGTACTTCTGTTCGGGAAATATATCCATAACCATTAATGACGTCATCCAAAAGAAGAAGCTGCAAAAGGATATCGCCGTGTGCAGGATAGAACAGGTGCTTATTTGACTATGCTCATCATGATAGAACTTTTAGTAAACGTTTTCAATTCGTGTTTTTGATATATGTGATGTGTTGATTGGGTATTTATGTCGTAAAATGATTTGATATTTCAGGTTTTTGCAAAAAATCTAGGCATCTTGCGAAAACACGGATAATTAGACAATGGTGATCATTCCTTATGTTTCCTATCAACAGAAATCTAAGTAGGTTAGGTTAGTATAAAATAACGCATGAGCCGAGCGAAGCGTGCAGCAGTAGCGGCCACCGAAGTGCCAAAAGCGAATCGCTTTTGTGACTATTAGAATTGTCTTATTATCCGTGTTTTCACAAAATCACTATAGATTATGTACCAACATATCAAGTAAGAAAAAGTGACATTAAAGGTATGTACAAAACGACAGATTTTTCAGTGATGAGGCAACAGACCTATTCATATTTTTCTAATGAGTAAAATCTGTAATATAGTAAGTAAATAATTACGATGGCGGAAACAGCGACGCTGCTGTATCTGAATGATCACAGTTTTTTTGTTACTGCTCTAAAATTCAAACATAGACTCTACTTCGATTTTTTTTTTATTCTTTATTAAGCCATTCACCACTAAGGTTATGTCGGCTGAAGTACAAACACTGATGCCACGGCGTTAGAACTTCTTGTTATTTCACAATTGACTAAAAATTCAGCCAAAAATAATTATTTGTATTTTCAACTTTCAATGAGCTGCTGACTTTGTTGACGAACCATAGACGACTGTACTTCCATGTTGGTAAACTTAAATGATTTCTGGTGTAAGGAGAAGTGCTCCCATTGCAGCTGTACCCGTTCCCGTTCGACATCGTGTACGCTGAGGCGGCCAAGTACGCGAACGCCAAGGTGATGTGGGTGCAGGAGGAGCCCAAGAACCAGGGCGCCTGCCGCTTCGTCCGGCCGCACATCGAGAACGTCCTCTGCAAGAATATCGAGTATGTATATGCAACGCGGGCCTTAGTTTGCTAAAGCAGTTTAGTCACAATTTTAGTTCAGTAGTGATACAATAGCACGTCAGTGGCAGTAATTTGACACTTTACGCCACCGAAGCGCTATTGAACAGCGTCTGAAATACAAAAAAGCTAATTCACTAATCAAGTCAGTGCAATCGCGTTTTTTGGTACCCTACTATTATTTTGACAGTTTTGTCTATGCTCAATCGTAAACGAGTGCGCCATTGAGTCACTATCGAGGTACAAATGTGATAAATCAACATTTTAGGAGATTACCATTTTTATAGAAGTGACGCAGTAGGAACGTAGTTGTATCGCTCTCATAGTTAATTAGTGGAGTAATGCTTCAGTTTTACGTCTGTCTTTTGTGTCAAAGCGACATATTTATTCGGGAAACAAGGACACTGATTAAATTACCGTTCAACGCATAAGATCATCTTTTTAATTAAGCTCGCTCCATACCATAAACTGATTATAATAAAAGGGATTCAAGTTCAGTAAAAAGTGATGTATTAATAATAAAATAAGCGTTTGTAAAAAATAATGAATTACAAGAAGACATACTCGTACAACAACGGAGTATCTTATACATGTCACTGTCGCAGCAAAAGGGTTCCGATTTAGCATAAGTGTGAACGTAGAGATCCCGCCATATAAATTGGCAGTTGGGGGCGTAGCCACAGTCGCGTAATTCAGTGTTACCAGTAAACACGCCAAAACTAGCACTCACTGTGCCATACGGCTCGATACATTATAGGTTTCATTTGTAACGGTCTTTGGTTGCAGAGCTATAAACTCAAATAAAATAAATTGATATATCAAAGTCAAAATATGTTTATTAAACTATTTCAAACATGATTAATAATTAACGGGACTTATCCTTCTTATTATATATTACATATATTATGTGTTCCTTCACTCTGTCCGCAATAGACCGTTTAGTCTGTCCGACGTAGGATTTCCCACAGCTGCAATCAATCTTATACACACCCTTATATCTTATATCATGAGTATAAATCGCGAATCTCTAAAAAATAATAATTTCAAACATGGCACTGAGCATTGTCTTTACATATTTTTTACCGAGGTTAGATCAGCTGAGACCCTAACTTGGAGAAGAACTAACAAGAAACTCCGGAAATCAATTTATTATAATCACCCTTAACAAACATAAAAATTACAAAGAGTGGGCAAAAAACACAACGCTGGTAATACTAAATTTACCTTTCATACAAAATAACACGCAATGGCGGAAACGTCAAATTTAGTTCCAAGTTTGGCTACTGCCAATTTATGTGGCGGGATCTCTAACACTGATCTTATGTGAATACCACTGGCTGGCAACGAACTTATCCAGTACATAGAATAAATACTCATTTATGTGTAAATATATAAATGTAAAATTTATTAACACGTTCACTGCAAGAGTCCGATAGACCTGTTTTACTCAGGTGCGTTACGGGGCTATGCGACCCCTTAATAGTTTACCGGTAGACTGCGGGACGGGATCATATGATCCCGTACTACCCCTGCAACTTTACTTGTTTATATTTCGACGAAAACAAAGAAAAAATAAATGAAATATATATCAGTAGATAGCTAAAGAAATGACACTTACAAATCTGACGTCGCTCGGGGTTACCATTATTAGGAAGGGAAAAATTTAGGAAAAACTTTAAGGGGTCTTTTCTCCCTGTATCGCACCGAACAGCAGTTCAAAATTGGGTTCAACTAGTGATGGGTAATGACAAAGACGATACAAATTTCAATAGATTTTTTACTTTATTTCTTAGTGGGTTTCAATAAAACACTTTGCACAAATGGGCTTATTTTTTACACTTATTTTTTTATTTTATATTTAAGTTTTTCAATACAGTGCAGTACGGCATCAAAACATCCCGTAATAAAATACCTACATAAAAAAATAGGCAATACGAAGACAAATCCAAAACACTACTCATCTCTTTTCTACGCGTAGAAATAGTCAAGATATATATCTCGCTCTTTTCGCTGCCGCAACCAGACGAAGTACGCGGCGGGATCAATGTATCCCGTATCGCAGTGAACGTGTTAATAAAATTGTATGTGTATTTCTATGCAATCTCTTTAATATAAGTGACGCCATCCGTTTTGATTTGGCAGAGTGATAAGCAGGCCGTCGAGCCCTGCCACCGCAACAGGTGTCAAGTTCATTCACCACAAAGAGGTGCAGGAATTGAGGGCAGCTATCGCGAACATCGGGGATGGTGAACGGCCCAGCAGTGGCAGTTCAGACGATGATCCACGAACCAAGAATGAACCTCGTGCGAAAAAGTGATAACTGTTTAATAAAATGAAAAACTTATTAATGATGTCTTTTATTTATATTCTTTCATTAATGGAAAAGGACTGTACGTCTCTTTACATATACCATAAGCTGTTAATTTTTAATGTTATACATTTTTATACCCAATTATTAATGTGACTTCGATTCAACAATCCTATCTCTTATAATATTTACCTGAGAGGTCAAAATGGCAGTTTAGGAAATCCTTCATACTTTCACATTTCAGAAGCAGGAAATCTCCCATCATTGGCATTTTTGTGTTTTACGAAGAAACGAAATTGTTTTTTAATACAATTGTATATCCAGGAGTACATTTAAAACAGTTAATAATTAAAAACCATCATATTGTTAAGGCGCGAGTAAAAACAAAAGCGATGAGTATGGACACCATATCCTTTGCGTTTCCTAAAGGGTATCAATTTGCCAGCTGTCAGTCAATTCAGTTAATTAAAATTTGTTTTCACTCATATTCAGTTTCAGCCAAATTTCAGCATTTGTGGAATTTTCAGGCTTTTTCACAATTTTTCTTTATTGTAATACTTGCAGACCGCGAAAATAGAATTACGCATGTATTTAAACATATTTATATGTTATTTGAATACATAGAACTAAACTATTAGGGTCGTTTTAGTTGACACTAATTTGAAAGTATTACAATAGTCCCGTTGCATTATGTCTTATTTTGAATTTTTCACCAATAATTTATCAAACAAACCTGCTAAAGAAAGCATCCGTGGAATATGCTACTCCATGTGCCCAGGAGATGAAGCTAATATGTAAGTTTTTTTAGTGCTTATTTTTCCACTTTTTTATAATATTTAATTTTGTTCTGTTTACATGTGTTCATGTTATTAAAGAGTATAATATTTTTGCAGACTATTTAACGCTTTAATCTAAAAATATACATATTAATTAAAATATTCACAGTTAATAATAATAAAGCATTTATTTACAGCCACAAAAACATACACAATACAAATATTTTACAAATCAAACTTACAAACTAGGGGGTATAGCTTGTGCATGTTATTGTCGCAGCAAAAAGGTTCTAACTCAGCTGGGTAAAAGTACTTAATCAGTTAAAAGTACTTAATCATATTAGAACTTTAACAAAATTCCCTAAATTTGATTCACCTTTAAATTTGAACTAGTACTACTAATACAACTCTTTTGTAATTTTGTAGGCGCATCAAAGAAGGTCTAGTCCATGTGCTAGAGAAGGACAAGCATCGCAGGAAACTGGTGAAAGCATACAGCAGGTCTGCAGCAGACGCCAAAATGGCTATTCCTCGACTTCTCAGACCATATGCTATACTCAAAAAGACTGTGCTTCATTTGTTGTTTGAGTAAGTAGAATCATACATAGATATAAACGATAAAAAACAATTTCAAACATCAGAGACTAAGATATTGAGGGATTAATGCCTGAGACTGTTCATTAGTTATTATTATAAAAAAGAGACATACATTACTAAACATTAACATCCCTTAATCCCTTAGGGATGAACAAAACCTCAGAGATATGATGTTTTATAGGTGTCTTTTAACTTGAATATTAGGGTTCTAGTGCCATTAAGAACATTGGAAATAGTTTCCTAGCCCATTGCTCAAGATATTCTATTTACCACTAGTATCTTATGATGAATAACTAACGGGACTTATCGCGTAAGTCCATGACAGTCTGCCCGTGACCATGGCTGCTGCAACCTAGCTGAAACATTGGGTTAATAAAGGTAACTTTATTATATAAAAACTTACACGAAAAGTCCCATTAGTTATTAATCATGAGTAAAAATCGTGAATTTCTTAAAACTAGTATCTTAGTTGCCTCCTACAACATTCAGGGAAAAATGGCATCTAGTTAGCATTCTTTTTAGGTCCAACAATATCACATGTAATTTTAACCTAGGTGATATAAAAAGATACATTTTCCTATTATGTAACTTGAAACTGGCATTGTATTAGTTACTTTCTTAACAATACACTATTATTGCCCCCATCATAATACGTAACAATAAGCTATTGTTTATCGTATTGCAGAGTGACACAGCGGACTGATGTGCCGTTAGCCGTTATGTATGACTTCTTGAATGACAGGCTGCGGGCCGTGCGACAGGATATCACAATACAGCGGCTGCCTCCAGAGGAATGCGCTCAGCTACTTGAGCCCATGGTGCGCTTCTATGTCCTGTTTGGTTACAAGTGAGTAAAATAAAAATCGCTTTATTCACAACTAGTGACCTGCACCGGCTTCGCACGGGTATAAAATATTAATGGATGTTACTATACATATAAACCTTCCTCTTGAATCACTGTATGTATTAAAAAAAACCGCATCAAAATCCGTTACGTAGTTTCAAAGATTTAAGCATACAAAGGGACAAAGAAAGCGACTTTGTTTTATACTATGTAGTGAAGACACAAGACAAATGACGGCAGAAACAAAACGGAAAACAACAATTTGAGAGGTGCCGTATACTGGCCCCAGGCCCCTGCGAAAGAGATCCGTCTCAGTTACTTGCTAGCAGAATGGGTAGCCCAATCTGCCAGCACTGATGTTATGACTGAGCCCAACAGCTTTCTTCCAACCGATTTCAATTACAAAAAAAAGTATTGTTTAATATGATCAGAAAAGTGTATAATACATAACACTTTTATTAAGACATGTTGTAATAATATTGTTCAAATCAAAAGAGTAATAAGTCAATTCAAAAGATTTTTGTATAAAATGCACTTATGCATTAGATTACTACGTAGCACAGTAAGCTAGACGCCTGAAATTTTGTATTGTTATACTTGAGTATCAATTAAATACTTTGTTACACTATGGCAAATAATAGATCTTGTTGTGCTAATACATAACACGTGTGTAATATTTAGTAATACAGTGCTGGTCGCCCCATCTCCATTTGCTGAAATAATATAACATAACATATCCTTCACAACTTGTGTGTACACAGTTCCTTTTTTTGGCTTGAGTGCCCGTGTCTGAAATTTCAAAGGCATATTAGGTTTGAAAGATTCAAAGCTAACTTTTCACTAGCAGCACCCAACATGATAGGAACCGTAATGCCGTATGCAGGCGCTGGCTGTAATAATTACTGAAATAATCTTAATATATCAGCAATTTTGATTGTGTACCATAAGAATGTATTTACTGACGAGTGTGTATGAGGAGCTGTATGAGTGTCAATGAAGCGAAAGCGGTCTGTCAGGAACGGGACAAATGGGGATCTGTCATCTCTACCTACACGTCTACACGGAACCAGACGTGATGTGTATGTATGTACCATTAGACTATATATTATTCAATAATTGTAATTGGATAGGGTCGCAGCGGTGAAGAATACACGATTTCTTAACGACTGAAGAGATTTTATTCTCTACGACCAATCATACACATGGAAGCTACTGTAACCATAGACTGGATTTCAAGTCAGTGTCCCATTAGGTGGAAGGACTACCTTGAATTACGACTATAGTTATATTTGCTTGACCCAGCAGATGTGGATGCAGAGCTAGGTCCAACTACTTCCCCTCCCTTATCCCAAATTGACATAATACTTCCTGACCCTATATAACGCGCGATGAAACAAACGTCCACGAGAGCTGATGTATCGGTGGCGCTATCTCGTGTCGATCAGTCGTAATTATGTTCACTTCACTACATAGTTTAAAATAAAGTCGCTTTCTCTGTCCCTATGTCCCTTTGTATGCTTAAATCTTTGAAACTACGCAACGGATTTTGATGCGGTTTTTTTAATAGATAGAGTGATTCAAGAGGAAGGTTTATATGTATAATAACATCCATTGAATAGTGGAGTAGGCTATATATTTTATACCCGTGCGAAGCTACCCGCTCCGGCTAGTGTTACATAATTGCACTATTCCAGACTGTGCACGCACCCAATAAAGGACTACGACCCGGTGCTGAACAGCAAGTACCTGCTGGAGTGCCTCAAGTGGTTCCTGACGTCCGTGGACGCGGTGGAGGCGAAGAGCGGCCTGGACCAGCTCGCCCCTCTCATGCTGGACTTGGAGATCAACGGGGACGGCGCAGACAAGTTCAACTGCGACCGGGTGCTAATGGAGTGCCTCTACCTCATTTACAATTTGGACGATCTGCATCCGGTGTTCCGGTACTACGGCCTCAGTAAGAAGTTGAAGAGGTAATTTTGTAATTCTTTACATAACATATAACATACGCTTCACGACTTGTGTATACACACTCCCTTTTTTATTATGGCGGGGTAGTCAGAGGCTTGAATGCCCATCTCCGAAATTTCGAAGGCATGTTAGGAATGGGTCATTCGAAGCCCGCGTATTACTAGATAGACAGCACCCAACGTGATAGCTTGTGAACCGTATCGCCGTATATAGGCACTGACTATTACCTATCCCGAGAGGTAGGCAGGTTTCCTCACGATGTTTTGCCTCACCGTTAGCGACTGTAAATTATGTACGTAAATGAAATATTAATTCTTTATTACGCCGTTCATTATTATGTTTATGTCGGCGAAAGTACAAACCCTGATGCCGTGGCGTTTGCACTTCTTGATATTCCGTCGCCATGGTTACGCCAACCGCTGCAACCAAAGAGAAACGAAGTCGAGTGTTTTCCTTGTTCTTCGGTTTGTTCCACAATTGACTAAATATTCAGCCGAAAATAATCATTTGTATTTTCAACATACAATGAGATGCTGACTTTGTTGACGAACCATAAACACCTGACTGATTGGATTTATTATAATAATAAAAAGCGTTTATTTACAGCCACAATACAAAACGTTTACAATAAAAAACTTACAAACTAAGGGGTATAACTTGTGAATGTTATTGTCGCAGCAAAAGGGTTCTAACTCAGCTGGGTATGTTGCGTATTAAATGTTTAATCCCGTGCTAGTCTGGGACGTCAAAAGAATGTCAACTATCCGCTTTTCTTTTCGGCATGTCGTAAGATGCGGCGGGTCAATGGAATCTCTCGGGCGATAGATTGGCAAACTGTCATTAACGTTCCATATGATATCATAACCCAATATTCATGCTAAAAGTTGACCTATGATTTTGTCCACCCCTAAAAGGATTTAAGAACCTGAATGCATTATGTATTTTTATAATGTCCCTTTTTTAAAGTTTGATTAAATTTCTTATACAGTAGTGTGATATCAGAGTTTTTGGTTTGTGTTAAATATTCGTTAAGTATTTCACAATTGAATTGCAAGAATTTACAAATCAATAGTTATTTTTAAACACTCGCGATTTATACTCATTTTATTAACTATGTGAGACCGGGTCATATCACGATAAATTTATAAAGATATCTGATTACTTTTATTTTGCCCGACGTTTCGACCCAGTTGCATAGGCCGTGGTCGCGATATGATATGATATTTATAAATTTATCGTGATATGACCCGGTCTCACATAGTTAATAAAATTTACAAATCAATCCAGTAAATTGTAGTCCCACTTGCACCATTTAGAATCAAACCCATAATCTATATAGGCAAATAGTCCAATAGTCACTTGTGCTCGTAGCGACCCCCTGCTGAAGCTGTGCTACGAGCTGGTGATGGCCAACATGCGGGGGAACTACGTGAAGACGCTGCGCCTCGCCAAGGAGCTGTGCCCCCTCACCTACTGCGCCTTCTGCCTGCACCTGCCCACCATTCAAAGGTACCACTAACTACCAGAAAGAGGTTTGATGCCCGGTGGAGGCAGAGTCAAGAACTACGCTTTTCTTCTGCTCTCAAGTCCGGTCGTTAATTATGAGACAAACGCGTTGACGAACATTAACCCTTGGGGGTTAGAGGTTCAGGTGTCCATCTCCGCAATTACGAAGGTATGGTATTCTATGGCCACCTCGAACCCACGTGTTGAACAGATAGTCAATCAATGTGAGAGGTGATAAGCCATGTCGCCATTTACAAGCACTGACTATTACCTGTTCGGTGAACAGGTAGGTAGGTTTCCTCACGATGTTTTCCCTCAACGTAATATTCGATGCATTTCGTAAATGTATTTTTATTACGGAAATGTACATAGAAATTCAATATACATGTATAATCAAGAACCAGACTGTAAAGCAAACCAAAAGCGTAGTTGTTAACTCTGCCTCCATCGGGAGCCGCATTAGAAGCGTTCAGGTAGTTAACCGATCGCGCCATGATTTGTTGTGTGCGTTAGGCGGGCGCTGCGCACGATGGGCGTGGCGTACAGCAGCCCGTCGCTTCGGGTGCCGGCGGCGGCGCTCACCGAGTGGCTGGGCTTCAACTGCGAGGAGCAGGCGCTGCGCTGCTGCCAGCACTACGGCTTCGCGCTGGCTCTAGACCAGGTGCACTTCCGCCGCGACGCCTTCAACCACAAGCAGCCCCTGGTCAGTGCCATCTATCTACCTTTCCATAGTTCAAATATCGCACCTTCGGGACCAAACTCGCACTTGAGCAACTTTTTACGAAAATGACTTAAGTATACAGAATTAACCGCGATAATCGACTTTATATACACAGCAAAAAGTTTTAAAATCCTTTGAAAAATGGAGCGGTGAGGCGGGGGAGTATGTTATGTCATTACGCGTAATTGAAAGAGAATTTTAGAGTGAAAAATCGCTCTCCTGTAAAATTAGGTTTGTTGCATAAGTGCGAGTTTGGTCCCGAAGGTGCGATATTATCAATATACGTAGACCCTTAGTGCCTATTCTGATTTGCAAATATTTTTCAACATATCGTATTTGTATTTTTATATCGTACTTATGTGACATATTGAAAAATTACGTGTAGAAAAGCTATATCCTTGTCATTGGCATGTAATTGATGTATAGATTGATAATTGAGTGAGAAAATACCTGTGCTGTAGATTATCTATAGCAACATGCCAAACGATTCCTTTTTGGTGATTGAGCGTCTTTCTTAGTTTAATTATGTGTTTTTGTTTAATAAATGCTTTTTTGCTGGACTGCTAAATGCTAAGTAGGTGACAATCCTCCCGGCATGTCTTAAGAAGCGACTAAGGGTCTAGGAGTAAATAGAATGTATTGGGCGATGGGCTAACAAACTGTCACCAATGTCACATTATGACATCTCAACCCCCAATATTCGTGATAAAAAGTTACCTAGTAGATATTATGTCTTCGTGTTCCGTCCACCCTGAAAGGGGTTAAAGGACGTGAATGTATGTATGTATAAGTTTTTCTTGATTTTCTTTTCGAAACAAGTCTCTAAAAAAGTTAGTAATCAGAGGTTCAGGTGTCCATCTCCGCGATTGCGAAGGTAGTAATTCTATGGCCAACTCGAAGCCACGTGTTGACCAAATAGTTAGTACTTAATGTGACAGCTGGTAAGCCGTGTCGCCATTTACAAGCACTGGCTATTACCTGTTCGGGGAACAAGTAAGTTTCCTCACAATGTTTTCCCACACCGTATCATTTATTGGTGCATTTTGCAACTGTATTTCAATGAAAATTTCATTTCCATTGGTATTTCCATGCTCCGAGGTTTGAACCCTGTACCTACTGATACAGAGTAAAGCCCCAAACGACTGAACTACGCCGAATTTAAACTAATCCTAATTAATGTCAGCATAATGTTCTGTCACAGCATCCGCCATTCCACTCGTGGCACTGCAAGGCGTCGGACATGACCTACAAGGACATCTTCACCTACTCCAGCAGCCTCTGATGCTGCACCCACAAGAGCCACTGGCTGCAATGAGCCTCAGAAAGACGACTAATGTAGGGTAGTATAAAATTTAATGTGCGGGTAGTTACGAAAAAGTAACCCAAAAAAGTTTATGCAAAAAGATGTTAATTTTTATTGGTTTTAGCAACAGCTTTGGTTAAGGAACCTAATTATTAGTTGTTGAATTGGTGCCCCGGTCGAGATTCAAACCTCGGACCGCTAGAGTGACAAGGTACCAATGTGGCTCATTTTATGATTTTAATATACATTAGTTTTTAATTTGAAACTGTGTCTTCTGCAGTGTATATTTCTTTTCATAAGGCAAGTCTTTGTCACTGTATTGTTTAAGTATAAGTATAGAAAATCTCAATGTTCTTCTATTGGCATACAGTCAATGAACTTGAAAGATGC
This sequence comes from Leucoptera coffeella, assembly GCA_030578115.1. Classification (NCBI taxonomy): domain Eukaryota; kingdom Metazoa; phylum Arthropoda; class Insecta; order Lepidoptera; family Lyonetiidae; genus Leucoptera; species Leucoptera coffeella. Next base: position 179,746 of record JAMBLF010000301.1, on the reverse strand, counting down.
AAGTCAATTATACCTAGTTATAAGTCGTAGTTGGATCGTAGTTGAATTGCCTTAATCGATTGCAATGCAGTTGCATTATATTGACGCGTTAAGTAGCAATGTAGGAACGGGTATGTCTGTATATTTTGTAATAAGATTCTTTGTTTAATCCCTAAATTTGTTAAATTCTATTAGGGGGTTTTTGCATAACTACGCGAGGAAAATAAAACGTAAAATTGATTCCTCGATTACTAAATTTCTTCCTGATAGTTCTATAACATGTAATTTTCTTAAATTTTACTGTTTCTGTAATAGTTTTATTAATTTTATAACAAAATCTTCTCAAGGGATTGTACAAGGAAGGTTTGTGTCGAAGATGTATCTCGAAACAATTTCTTACATTATAAATTTTGTGCAAAGTTAATCATCATATACCGTGTCTGTCAATCTTGACCTGAATTGATGGTAACGGTGTCTGAAAGGTTTGATTCCTGAGAGCAGGTTAGAGCACGGTTTTATACGTATTTGGATACGTAATAACCATTATTTAAGAGACTAAACGATTAGATGTAGTAGCGAAATTGTCTTTGTAAGTTGTATGGATTTCCGTAGAGTAGCGGACGACGAATGCTCAATGAGTTGCCTTAAATGCAAGACTTTAAATAGGCTTTACTTTAGTGGAAAGGCTATCTGCTAAAGAAGATGATGTATGAAGAGTAAGGGTAACATTTCGGTGGGTGCAAGAGAGAATCTTATCTCGTTTGTATTAGATCGGACTAATTTAGTTTTAAAATGATATGGATTTGAAAAAAGTTCTTTTAGGTAACATATGGTAGGTTTGACTGAATGTAGTAGCTAATGTATTTTGATTTCAGGAAATATTGGTCTTGGAAATGAATTCAATGTGTTAATCCTTTAACATGGTTCGCATAGGTCGTGCCATAAAAGTGCCAAATGATCTTCTAACTAATAACTGTCAATAAAAAGACTTGTTCGATATAATAGATAAACAAAGCTAATCCATTGCCTAAATGCATTATTCTAAAGGCATTTGGTTTTTTAGATTCATAATTTTGGATCTAAAAAACAATTATATTCGTAAATGCTAGAAAAATAAGCACCTTCTTAAAGCTATATGTATAAAGTGAAAAATCTTAGTGTCGACGTTTTATTAAAGCTACTCCTTTGTTTATGTCCTTAAGTCCACTAATGCTATTTGTAAAATATCAGTTCTGTATCAATTTAGTAACATTGTGAAGTTGTTGTGGAATACACGTGTGCGTTCGCGCAGCGGAATGTTGTTGAATTTAAAGATTTTAATTATGCAGATATTTAGTGTATGACGTCGTATAATTGTGTATGGTAAAAAAAAATTTGTGCACGCAGCCATTGTGGAGAAATTCACCAAAAACTGATTCCGAACTTTTTTTGATCCATTGACTTTAGAAGAAAAGAGATGTGTCCAAAAATTAGTGTGTATTTGTGTGTAATTGTGTATGTATGAATAAAATTAGTGCATGCATAAACTTCGGAGAAATTCAAGTTTCCGCTGCGCGAACGTTTGGCCATTAGCTAGTTTTCATACAAAGCGCTTACATAGAGAGCTGTAGATTTTTACATACGTTGTTTTGAATTTGTTTATATTTGTTTAATAAACAGATTTAGAAAAAATCATAAGGCTTAAAAGATAAAAATATAAACGTAAAATACGCTTATTAGGTCTTAGTTCTTAAAGTATGCACTTTGGGGTCTAGATTTTCACGTTTATACAAACCTTGTAAGTGTCTGCAACACGTTGCCAAGTATCAATGATGTTCCGTTAGTAATTAAAGAGTTATAGGACAATTTACCACGAATAAATCACTGTTTACAAAGCAGTCAAATATCATGACGTTCTAAAGGAATTGCATGGTAAAATGTATGCCAATAATTAGTGTATTCATTCAACTATTCACATGCAAAATTTCATGTCATTAAATTCAGTAATTAAAGAAAAACAATTATAATACTGACGAAGCATCGAAAACCTACATAACCCGACCAAGTTCGGATAGCTACAAAAAAGCGGCCGTGCAATATATTTAGGTAACATCCCAAAATTTACAGTATAATACCGGTATTGAATTGGTACAGGTGATAACACAATTGTTGTTTCGATATAATTTATAGGTAATTTATTTTTGTACACCTACTTTTTTAAATGTATTTGACTATGACAGAAAGTAGGTACCGTTTACATATATATCTCTTACATATATATATCTCTATAACATAGAAAAGACCACAATTTGGTTGGTTTACCTTAAAACCCATATATTGATACACTCTTTATAGCGCAGCCTCCATTCTCTATTACGAAGAAATGTGTTCATATTTAGACACAGAAAATCGTCAATATCGGTGTTATTGTTTATGTTGTCTTAGCAGGTAACAAAAGACGCCGACCAAACCTTTGAGGCCCCGAAACTTCTGAGGTCGTAAACAGCCGTCTTGCTTTTGTTATTGTTAATTGCCCTGAACACGTGCTTGATTTGCTTGAAAATGATGTCTGAGTCTCGAGCTAAACACCTACCTATTCTATTATCAGTCGTAAACCAACTTTGAAAACATATTTAAGAATAATGTTAATTTGGTTGTTTTTCTTGCTTCACTCCATATAACGGTAACTCTCTATAACGATAAAAAATGCTCGGTCCCTTGAGTTTCGTTATAAAGAGTTTTTTGTTAACGTTATTATAATTACATAATTAAGTATTATATGTAATTAAAATATTTTTGTACACGGATATTTAAATAGAGAAGTACTTGTTAATTGAAGATTTATTTTTATCGTAGATAGTGGCGTTATTATTAAAAAAAGATTTTTCATTCAAGAAATGCAATTGTTTTATTTTTTCCTAACGCTTGTGTACGCAACTGTACCATATTAACAAATACTATACTGGAAGATTAAGAACGTTTCTTAGATATATGGCACGGCCGCTTTTTTGTAGCCATCCAAACTTGGTCGGGTTATGTAGATTTTCGATGTTTCGTCAGTAATAATAATTGTTTTTCTTTAAGTACTGAATTTAATGACATGAAATTTTGCATGTGAATAGTTGAATGAATACACTAATTATTGGCATACATTTTACCATGCAATTCCTTTAGAACGTCATGATATTTGACTGCTTTGTAAACAGTGATTTATTCGTGGTAAATTGTCCTATAACTCTTTAATTACTAACGGAACATCATTGATACTTGGCAACGTGTTGCAGACACTTACAAGGTTTGTATCAACGTGAAAATCTAGACCCCAAAGTGCATACTTTAAGAACTAAGACCTAATAAGCGTATTTTACGTTTATATTTTTATCTTTTAAGCCTTATGATTTTTTCTAAATCTGTTTATTAAACAAATATAAACAAATTCAAAACAACGTATGTAAAAATCTACAGCTCTCTATGTAAGCGCTTTGTATGAAAACTAGCTAATGGCCAAACGTTCGCGCAGCGGAAACTTGAATTTCTCCGAAGTTTATGCATGCACTAATTTTATTCATACATACACAATTACACACAAATACACACTAATTTTTGGACACATCTCTTTTCTTCTAAAGTCAATGGATCAAAAAAAGTTCCGCTGGGCGAACGTTCGCCCAGCGGAATCAGTTTTTGGTGAATTTCTCCACAATGGCTGCGTGCACAAATTTTTTTTTACCATACACAATTATACGACGTCATACACTAAATATCTGCATAATTAAAATCTTTAAATTCAACAACATTCCGCTGCGCGAACGCACACGGAATACACTAAATTGTAAGGTGAAATTTGTCTGTCTTTTGTCTTACTCTATCTAAACTGAAGTGAAGCGATATTGAACTACGATTGCGAGAGCATTAGTAGACTTGGGTCCTTGTTTCTTTTGATTATTCATATATTTTATTATATTATTTGTAAGAACGAAAAAAGTGTTTCTCGTCTTGTCTATAATGTATACTATAAACTGGCGCTACTATGCATTGTCATGGCCACTATACGTGCGCGTGCTTTGAAATGTTAAATATTGTCTTTTGTTCTTATAAACGTAAACCTTATTAAAAGTTACTGGGACGGCACTTCTAGCGCTGACTGTACATTGATGGACGGCAACACTGATTGCGTTCAATACCTATTACTGTATACTCTATCTACTAGTTACCTGATAAGTGAAACATATTTTAGTTTTAAGCAAATATTCTGTAAGAGAGTTTATTTGTATCTATTTTATTTAGTCTTTTTATTATTTACTTGTAGCAGGTGTTGTTTTCAAAGGTTTCCTGTAGTTTTTATTTACGTGCTTACGAATACATAGTATTGGGATATTAGAAGCTTGTGTATGTGTGGCAGAATCATTTGATATTTCGGCTTTATGCAAAAAGCTAGGCATTAGACAATGGTGATCAACTATTACTCGTACAAAAGCGATTCGCTTCTGGCACGCTTTGCTCGGCTCGTGCGTTGTTTGTGTTTGTGTGTTTGTGATATACTAACCTAACCTACTTAGATTTCTGTTGATCAGTAACATAAGGATAAGGAATTATCACCATTGTCTAATAATCCGTGTTTTCGCAAAATGCCTAGGTTTTTGCAAAAACACGAAAGATTAAATCATCCTGCTACATATGCATAAAATATACTATTGATATACTCGTATATGCATACACTATGGTAAGAGGAAACATGTTCGAGGCAGTTCGGCTGTTTGCCTAGAAAAGCTATTATTTGAGCAGCTGTATTAGATGTAAGAGAAATAAAATTTATTTTTTCCATAGAGTATTTCTAAGATCAAGCAATATGTCGGGAGCTCCCGGTTGGCTCCTATCCGATACCTTTATTGTTTTTGTTACCTTCTTGATCTCACTAGAGTGCTGTTTTAGAAATATAATTGTTTTATTGTTTATTATCTGACTTTTATTTCAAGTTCTACTACAAATTCGAAGTAGCTCAGTTGTTTGGGGCTTGACTCTGTATCGAGGGTACCGGGGTCAAATCCCACTTGAGCATGAACAAATCACAATGGAAATGAAGTTTAATGAATTTCTATGTACATTTTCGTAATAAAAATACATTTACGAAATGCGTCGAATACTACGGTGGTAATGCAAAAACATCGTGAGGAAACCTACCAGTTACCAGAACAGGTAATGGTAATAGTTCGTACTTGGCGTTCGTAAATAGCGACATGGCTGACCACCTGTCATATTGAGTACTAACTATTTAGTTACCACGTGGGTTCGAGGTGGCCATAGAATTACTACCTTCGCAATTACGGAGATGGACACCGGAACCTCTGACTACCCCGTAAGGGTTAATGGTCGTGAACGCGTACGTACGTACATACGTTCTACAACAAATAAAGTAAAATCAATGCCGTCGACGAAATGCGGTCACTGAGAAGCATGTTAGGAGTGACATTCAATGATAGAATCAAAAATAGTGTGATAAGGGAAGGTTCCGGATTGAAAGATGTAGTGACTAAGACTGAAAAGGGCTCCGATAGTTTGGACATGTTATGTGGATGAATGATAGCAGATTGACAAAATGTATAAATATGTGAGTGAAGTGGAAGGGCGGTTACGTAGGAGCCGGCCCAATAAGACATAGAACAGTCAGATAGACGCTATATTGAAAAAAGGTGACGTTAGAAGTACCTTTAACCGCCGCGTGCGTTTGAGGAGGTGTCAGTGAGTGTCAATGAACCGTAAGTGGTTCTTTTAGGATCGGGACTAATGAGGATCCGCTATCTCTACCTACCCCTCTACAGAGAATCAGGCGTGATGTGTATTTATGTCTAAAACAATTTAAAAACAAACCAATGTCATAAATACTTGCTCATTATTACTATTTGGATCCCATGTTAGCTGGGGCCTGAAAAGAATGCTAACTATCTGCCGTTCTTCCCGGCACGTCTTAGGAAGGGACTAGGGCTAAATATAAATTATCTCGCGATGGACTAACAAACTGTCACTAATATACCAAACCAAACCCAATATTCATGTTAAAAAGTGACAAGAGATATTATATAACCAAGATTCTGTCCACCCCGAAAGAGATTAAAAGACGTGAATGTATGTAAAATTGACCTCAACCATTTAAACTTCATGTACCATGCAAAACCCCTGGAGACATTTGACATTTAAAGTCGAGTGAATCGTAAAATGGCGCAGAATAGCAACCCCGAGCGCAGAGTTACCTCAGCATTGTATTATCTGTGCCTCAGCTGTTATTCCCACGAACCAAATGTAAAGAGGACCCGGCGAAAGGAGCGGTCCCCGTTACGCGGTGCGGAGTCTAAATGGCGTGTTTTAATTGGTGCAGAGTCTAAAAATGTGTAGTAGAAAGAAGGGTGTGCGTTCGCGCAGCGGAATGTTGTTGAATTTAAAGATTTTAATTATGCAGATATTTAGTGTATGACGTCGTATAATTGTGTATGGTAAAAAAAAAATTGTGCACGCAGCCATTGTGGAGAAATTCACCAAAACCTGATTCCGCTGGGCGAATGTTCGCCCAGCGGAACTTTTTTTGATCCATTGACTTTAGAAGAAAAGAGATGTGTCCAAAAATTAGTGTGTATTTGTGTGTAATTGTGTATGTATGAATAAAATTAGTGCATGCATAAACTTCGGAGAAATTCAAGTTTCCGCTACGCGAACGTTTGGCCATTAGCTAGTTTTCATACAAAGCGCTTACATAGAGAGCTGTAGATTTTTACATACGTTGTTTTGAATTTGTTTATATTTATGATTAATAGCAAACGGGACTTATCGCGTATGTTTTTAAATAATAAAGTTACCTTTATTAACCCGACGTTTCGGCTACGTTGCAGCAGCCATGGTTGTTTATATTTGTTTAAAAACAGATTTAGAAAAAAAACGTAAGGCTTAAAAGATAAAAATATAAACGTAAAATACGCTTATTAGGTCTTAGTTCTTAAAGTATGCACTTTGGGGTCTAGATTTTCACGTTTATACAAACCTTGTAAGTGTCTGCAACACGTTGCCAAGTATCAATGATGTTCCGTTAGTAATTAAAGAGTTATAGGACAATTTACCACGAATAGATCACTGTTTACAAAGCAGTCAAATATCATGACGTTCTAAAGGAATTGCATGGTAAAATGTATGCCAATAATTAGTGTATTCATTCAACTATTCAAAATTTCATGTCATTAAATTCAGTAATTAAAGAAAAACAATTATAATACTGACGAAGCATCGAAAACCTACATAACCCGACCAAGTTCGGATAGCTACAAAAAAGCGGCCGTGCAATATATTTAGGTAACATCCCAAAATTTACAGTATAATACCGGTATTGAATTGGTACAGGTGATAACACAATTGTTGTTTCGATATAATTTATAGGTCATTTATTTTTGTACACCTACTTTTTTAAATGTATTTGACTATGACAGAAAGTAGGTACCGTTTACGTTGGTACTTTATTTAAGTATGCTCTTGAGACTTGAGATATAATCTAAATACAGTGTAAACTCTTTATAACATTATTCTCTATAACGATAAACTCTCTATAACATAGAAAAGACCACAATTTGCTTGGTTTACCTTAAAACCCATACATTGATACACTCTTTATAGCGCAGCCGCCATTCTCTATTACGAAGAATACTTAATTGTGGTCTTATAATAATCTTATAATCAGTTTTTGGTGAATTTCTCCACAATGGCTGCGTGCACAATTTTTTTTTACCATACACAATTATACGACGTCATACACTAAATATCTGCATAATTAAAATCTTTAAATTCAACAACATTCCGCTGCGCGAACGCACACGAAAGAAGGTACCTAATTTAAATTGGTCGATGCCGTGTTTTGATTGGTTGAATATATCCCCCCTCCATCACGCGTACCTCGTTTCACCCCAATATTGCGTAAGGCCCACTCCTCTGGTTATTCCTGTTGAAACCGTCACATACGACATGCCAGACTATAAATCGTAATTAAATGTAAATCATCTGTACTACACATTATTAACTTGTTAGAGTAAATTCCATGCTAGCTGGGCCGGTAGCTGGGACGTAAGAGTGCTAACAAGCTGCCCTTTTTTCCGGCATGTCGTAGGAGGCGACTAAGGGACTAGGGGTAGATGGAATTTACTGAGCGATGTTCCATATGATGTCACAACCCTAATATTCATGCTAAAATGTGACCTAAGAGATATTATATAACCAAGGTTCTGTCCACCCTGAAAGGGATTAAAAAACGTGAATGTATATGCATGTATGTACAGTTACACTAATTGCACTCTCTTACACTCTTGCTACGTATAATTAAGACTTTAGTTAAGAGTATTGGTCAACGTGTGAACATATATTTAAGAAATATTTTATAGATGATTAAACACATAATATACAGGGTGGCGCATTCAAAACGGTCAGTATGGGAAAGTCTGAAACTATAAGAGATACGAAGATTTGTTCTTAGGAACCATGTCACCGATTTTGATAAAAAGAAAAACTGCATTCATACTTTCTTTGAAAAAACAACTCTATCCAGTACGGGAATCGAACCCGGTTGCTTTGAAAAAATAAATTGGCCCTTTTCACTTTTTCTTTTTAAATATCGATTGTGTGGGTAGGTGTAAACTAAAGTATGCCAAAACAATGCATTTTATTCATTTTCGACACCATGTTTCATAGAGACATTTACAGCTTAAGACCTACACAATCGATATTTAAAAAGAAAAAGTGAAAAGGGCCAATTTATTTTTTCAAAGCAACCGGGTTCGATTCCCGTACTGGATAAAGTTGTTTTTTCAAAGAAAGTATGAATGCAGTTTTTCTTTTTATCAAAATCGGTGACATGGTTCCTAAGAACAAATCTTCGTATCTCTTATAGTTTCAGACTTTCCCACACTGACCGTTTTGAATGCGCCACCCTGTATAGTATAGATAAAGACCAGACTGGACAGCAAAAGAAAAGCGTAGTCAGTCTGCCTGTACCGGGATACGCACCCGGAACCTCACTTGTAGCTTTCAGGTGGTTAAGCGCACAATAGGGAAAAGTAAAGATTAATTTTCATGTAAGAACTGAAGTAAATGACTAAATAACTTTAATACAGATTAGTCTGTTTTTTAAGAAAAAAGAAATGCTTAACGACAAAGAGTCAATAGAATCCTATATATATAGCGCAAAAACCTTGTAATATGTCTCCCAGAGTACCATTAATGTTAAGAGTAATAGAGTATACATATATTTCATCTCCCAGGTTCAGTTTACCCCCAAAAGGATTAAAGGACGTGAATGCCTATGTACGAGTATGTATGAATAAAAAGAGCGACCCAATAAAACACGAATCATCTTAAAAAGTATTTATTTATGTACATAAGGAAATTCTCCTAAACATTTTAAGAGTAACTAGTTACAACAACAAATTCTAACTAACGAGTAAAAAAGGCGATAACATATCTCAATTGCAATCTGACTGCATGCTGATGGAAGTAAAAATGAAAGTCTTATCGACATTCTAAGCCATGTATATGTTTTAATAAACTTTGAAATTAAAATGAAACCAGGGGTCCAAGTCTACTAATGCGTTTTAGCGTAATTATAGTTCAATATCACTTACGTAAAAGTGTGAAGTTGATAGTGGATTAGTAAAAATTATAAATTTTACCACTGATGACAGCTAAAGTGACAAATATCGCCTTAGATGATGAAATTTGTTACTTACTATTCCACGAACAACTGTTACTGAAGTGAAATGGAACTGATAATTAGCAAATAAGTATTAGTAGACTTGCGCTCCAGAAAGTCTGATTGTTATCTAAGAGACTTGCAAGTTTTGCAAGTCTAGCCGACTTGTAAAACTTGCACTGTAAGCTCTAAGTGATAGTTGCCAAGTTACATGTAAAATTGTTGGTACGAAACGATGAATTCTCATATTAATAGGGATAATGGTGGTAACTTAAACCTCTATTTTATATTTCGTATGTTCACATAATATAATTAACGGCCGTTGTTTGAATTCACTACAGCTGTAGAAATTATATAAAGAAATACAAGCGCAGAGAACAAACGCAGTCTACCACTCTGGATTTGATTTTATATATAGAGAGGATGCTTTTCAAGATATCAAATTACTTGGAATAATATATAAATTTATCTATTACAATTACCATTAGAAATCTCGAATTACGCCCGAGGTACTAAAACTACCATTAAATAAATACATTATTTGTCTCAAGTATTTGTAGACTGCATTTGCGACATACATTGATTGATAAAACAATGACAAGAGATGGAGAGCCGACACGATAAGCTACATATAATATCGTCTTTACAATTCAATTGCTAACTACATATTGCACTACAAAACAAATAACTGGTGCATGATTTCCTTTAAATAAAATGCGCAAATTATAACAAGTTTATACAAAAGGTGTCAAAAGAACAACAAATTAAGGCCAACACGAGGTAATAACATGTAAACACGTAAAATAAATAATTGTTCTTTGGCTCTTAAGATCTGTCTAAAGTGACTACAACACATGCCATCATTGTGAAGTTCTTTGATATGACGCTGCAACTATCTGCAGTCACTCTGTGTGCATGCTTTGTCTTCATTCGATGTCCTCATCTTCCTTAATGGCGACATCTATAATAATTAAAGAATATGTTGACATAAGGCCTGATGTACAGAGTTCTATAAAAGAAATATTATGGGGTCAAAATGGCCACAAAATATTATTCATACATATTTGTTACCGTAAAATATAATCTCAAACTAAAACATTGCCACATTTTGATAAACTATGTGGCATTAGGTGACATCAGTATTGCAAATGCAATGAATACGAAACGAAACCATTTAGAATGATTTAGAGTTCTTTAATAGAAAATGTTTTGAGTTAATTTTCATTATTTTAATTGCGTCAATGGAAAACTGTCTCTAGCTACAAAAAATAACCAATATATTGTCAGGAGTTATTAGAAAACACGATAATGATATCAGATGCTATAATATTGCAATATGCACTTGTAAGGAACCAGATATTCCGAACGGAAGGTTACCCTCAAATGAAAAAGACAAGTTGTAAACGGTAACCATATATTTATTGATCTACTTAAATATTCCTAGTATTATACAGAGGAGGTAAGGGTTTCGCTATTTTTATTCATTTTACAAGAAAACGGGACTTATCGTGTATATTTTATAAATAAGGAATTACTTCTACTTGACGTTTCGGCCATGTTGCAATGGCCACGGTCACGGGTCAACTGACGGTCTCGTTTTCTTGTAAAATGATTTAAGGACCTTTTGAAGTAGGAACTGAGGAGACGCCATTCGTTTGAATATCTTTAAAACACCACTTAATTTGACGCGAGTTGCATTAAATATTGCACCAAAACATTAGATATGTAATAAAAAACTTAGTACACGTTTGATTACTTGAACGCTTTTGTTTGTAGGGATGAATTTGGTCCTTCGAACCGGGAAATATATTAAACTACTGTTTTTTAACAAATTTAAAAGTAATATATAGTTATGTGAATACTCTATGTCATGATATACAACACAATTTGGACTAAACTATCAAAAATCTCGAGTACTGGTACAAAATAAATCTACTTGTATGGGACAATATTTACACCGATTACTAAAGGAACGATTTTTCTATTTGTGGCCGTACCGATGCCAATTTTATCTATATTGCCCATTAATGAATGTATGAACAATAATAGTTTCATAAATTGCAAGAAATATAATACCGGGTTAGTGCATATTATGACATGACTTAAATCGAAACAATATATGTACATTTTACAAGACTTATGGCGTATGTTTTATAAACAAAGTATTTTACCTTTGTTATCCGACGTTTCGGCCATGTTGCAATGGCCTTAGGTACGGGTCACGTTTTCAGTTCAACATTTTCTTGTAAAATGAATAAAAATCGCGTTTCTCTCAAAAATATAGCTACATATTGGTGTTATGAGTTTGTGAAACAAACATGATTGTGAAAACTAACCTTTGAATACAAATGTAATGTAACAACATTATATTATTTTCCATAATACTAAACTAGACACATATCACAACGAAAGATTAACATAGAAAAGTTAACTAAAATAACACATTTTTAACTATCATTGCCTTTGACGAATTAGTATAGTATTATATACATTTATGTTAGTTTAACAAACATTTGAGTATATACAAAACTAGTGGAGAATAATTTCTAAAACAACGCTGTTATAAAAATGTAATAAAAATTTATTTTCAATTATTTACTATGATTTCAAAAAGTTTTAGACCGTATTATTTTCCAAATAACTACACCATGTCATTTTCTAATCATTGGAATATCTACAATATCGTTAGTATTGTTTTTTAATTTTCCAATCGATTCATTTAGTTAACATGACATTACATGAAAATTTAGTCTACTCACATTTATGTTTCGATGTCTAAATGTTTTGTGTGACAATTACGTTTAGTTTGAGACCTTTATTATTTTGTGTCCACGAAGATCTTTATTTTTCGTTCGTGAATCCGATTTCATACCAAGAGGTCTCGACCACTGCATTAAGTATGAAGGAAATCGCTAAATGCATACACACACTTTACTACTACAATACCCTTCACGGTATGTTAAATTGTATAATGTGGTTACTTGTTTCTCCATTTAGCCAGTATGAAAAGATTATTATACATTTTACAAGAAAACGGGAATTTCGCGTATGTTTTATAATCAAAGTATTACCTTTGATACCCGATGTTTAGTTGACCCGTGACCATTACAAAAACGTCGGGTAACAAAGGTAATACTTTGTTTATAAAAGTCCAGTTTTCTTGTAATATGAATAAAGATCGCGAACCTCTCAGAAATATTAACATTATTATATTTCATCTAGAGGTGGTGTTCCTAACTCTACTTTACCACATACATTGTTATGTAACTTGTTAAAATAGTTAATAGATGAAGAGTTTAGAGAATTCTTATCCCATACAGTACTACCACAAATTTCAACTGAATCTACACTTCCCGATCCGATGGTCTACTGATACAGGAAATACCTTTTGAAAACTACACATATTTGATTCCACGTACAACATAAGTTTAGAATGTGTATATTATCATGTTTTTGGGTTATAAATCGTATTAAAAGTGCGAAAACATAGTCTAAAGTGAACTTTTATTACATCGTTTCAAACACAAATTGAGTTCACTTTAGACTTGCATCGGACACTAACCTTTACACGAAAACACAATGCTACATCGGAAATAGAACCTAAGACAAGATGCGTATTAATTGTGATATTTCATCGAAAACGAGACTAGAGTGTTGTAGAACTAAACTCAACTGGTCCGATCACGAAGGTCAGTAATAAATAATAGCACTATTCTCCTTTACAAACTACACAATTGTATTTAGCCCTTTCACTGCACGATACTATGTAGTTATGTGTCTTGTAAATCTTTTCATCATGTATATGCGCAGTGAATAACGTCGTTTATTTATATAAATCAGGGTGGTGTTACACTACATATCTTTAACATTTCCCTTTACATTTACAGCCAACACAAGTGACTTACGCGTCCCACAGTTTCGGCTCGGGTGCTACAGAGGGCGCTGGGCGTGGCCTAGTCGGCGAGGAAGGCCTCGTCGAAGAGCTCTAGCTCGTGGTGCAGGTAGTTGGCCTTGTTGCGCAGCTTCTTGGCGGCGGAGGAGGCGGCGTCGAGGCGCGCGATCTCCTCCCGCACCTCGCTCAGCTCCGCGTCCATCTCGGACGTCGCCTCGTCGATCAGCCGGCACAGGCGCGCGAACATCGTCGATAGCTCCCTGCAACGAGCGATTGCGTATTCGGTAACGTGTATTCATTAGATACATATCAGTACATAGTATAAAACAAAGTCGCTTTCTTTGTCCCTTTGTATGCTTAAATCTTTGAAACTACGCAACGGAATTTGATGCGGTTTTATTAATAATTAGAGTGATTCAAGAGGAAGGTTTATATGTATAATAACATCCATTAAATAGTGGAGTAGGCTATATATTTAAATCCCGTGCAAAGCCGGAGCGGGTCACTAGTTGACATCTAAACTGGAAATGCAAATATGGCAGTACGGATGTCCTACCCAAATTTTTTTCTTAAATAACGACTAAAAGCTGTAAAAAATTTAATGTTGGACAATATTGATGTCGATTCTACTATATATCTATAAGATATGCACTATATGTGCCATACTAAAAACGAGTGACATTAACAGTGTATAAATCCGTCTATTTAGAGTTGTACGGTTTCAATGAAGCGACAGAGTTTTGCAAGGATTAAGAAAATGAGTACCCTTCATCTGTCTGAGAAGGCTGTCCCTTATATGAACATCTTAGGTTATATACTAGATAAGTTTTGTGGCTCGCATAAAAGACCGTCAAACACCTATATTAATATTTTGCTACGGTACACTCGATCGATCCGTACAACTCAATTTTATAGAGCATTTCGTTAAGTTCTAATGACACTGACATTTCCGTCTGTCTATGGTTGGGCTAGCGACAATTCTGCCAATGTCACGCACTAATCGAGTAGGCACGTGGTGACTCACTGTTGCACTTGGTGGCTGCAGTTGGCGGAGGTGAGGTCCACGATGAGGCGCAGCTTGTTGCCGGCGTGCGCCACGTACTGCCGCTTGAGCAGCCGCTCCTGCGCCTTGGCCGTCCACGTGGCGCGCTCGTACGCGTACAGCGCGCCGTACAGCAGCGCCGACGCCGCCACCACGCGCCACCCCACCGTCTTCAAAAGCTGTCAACACAACAGATGCTTAAGAGACATCCTGACAAATCTCTCTTGCTTCACTCACACCGATTCACTTTCTCATTCATGCTCATCTGTTCGGCACTGTTTCTGTTATGTAGAGACTTAATTAGAATACAAATTAGTGCCATTATTTATTATTCGTAATAATTGACCATGATTAAGTAAAATCTATGGAGAGATTATGGATACAAACTGGGCCCTTACTCCACTAATTAACTTTGACAGCCACACAACTGCGTCACTTCTGCGTCTCGTCTGTAAAAGCACTCTGCTAATATTTTGATCTGCCACAGTTGTATCTCAATAGCGAGTCAGTGGTGCTTCAGTGACAACTCAAAGTACAGAAATGTTAATAGTGGAATACCAAATATAAGGCTATTGAACTGACATTAACGGACGTTTGATTAGTGGAGTAGGTTTTCAGAACTTCAGACACAGAAGTACTTCAGTTGTTGTTTGATAGCGCTTCAGTGGCCTAAATTTGTTAGTGGAGTGCCAAAAGTGTCAAATTACGGCCACTGAAGTATTACAGTATCGATACTGAAGTAATATTGTGCCTATAATGCATTAGTGGAGTAAGGCCCCTGATATTTATGCTAAAGATACCCGAGGTGCTGTCGAGAGGAATACACTGAAATTATACACACTTTACCATTATCGCTTGTAAATTAGGGGCCCGACTCTTGTAATGCTTTTTATCACAATCTTAGTTCAATATCACTTCATTACTAGTGTGAAGCTGGTAATATATTCGCAAGTGTCAACTTTCACCATTAATGACAGAAAAAAGTCAAATTTCGACATTTTTTAACGCGAACTTCGTTACTGAAGTAATATTGAACTGATATGTTGCATAAAGCTTTACTGAACTTGGGCACCAGAGGTACATGTGTCAAGCTCCACAATTACAAAATAGTTAATTTATAACCACATTACAATCACGTGACATAATTATCCAACCAAAATGACATAGTGTTTCATGTCATCTTGTAAAAGCACTGACTACTGCCCATTCTAATTTACCTGCAAAGCTTTTATACAATATTTTTCTCCACCGTAGAATTAATTACGTCCTTCCTTAATAAACTACATGCTACCTTCACTATAGGCATGGTGTATTTTCCCATTGCATTCTATGTACATATGTATATATGTCGGTAAACGTAGTGTAGGAAGCCCCCCTCCTAGATGGACCGATGACCTGAAGAAGGTCGCTGGTATTGGTTGGCTGAGGGCCACGAGTGATCGTGTTTTGTGGCGTAACCTTGGGGAGGCCTACGTCCAGCAGTGGACTGTCATAGGCTGATTGATTGATTCTATGTGACAATATGGACTCACCAATCCACTAAGCAGTAAGCCTCCCATGGTGCCCTGGCTGGTGACTGCGCCGAGTGCGAAGCGGGAGATCATGCCCCACTCCTCGGCGCCGATGAGGCCTCCGCCGCGTGACGTCACCAGCGCCGACGAGGGGTCGCTCGCTGGCGGCAGGCTGCTTATCGTCGGCGGTAACTGCAAGGGACGAGATGGGATGCAATATGAATGTGTTTCATAAACAAATAGTATGTTTATTAGTAGTTGGTTTTTTAATAATCATCATCATCAGCCTGTATCAATCCACTGTTGGACATAGGCCTCCCCCAAATGACGCCACTTTTCCCTGTCAGTGGCCGTTCGCATCCATTCGATGCCGGCCAACCTGCGCAGGTCGTATTCCCACCTTGCCGGGTGGCGCCCCACACTACTTGGACTTTTAATAATAGTTTTATAATAATTTTAATATTTATTAGTTTGAAGAAATGGAATTATATATATTTTATTAAATAGTATGAAGAAATGTAATTATATTTATTAAAAGATGGGTCAACAACCAATCATCGATATTCGATATTAAAGGTTCGACAGGAGACGTAATGGTAAGGTAGGTTTCTTATCCTTTCATAAATCTATATTATTGATTTCGTTTAGGGGTATATACGAGGGGAAGTTAAAAAGTTCGCGGAATGAGCGGGAAGGGGGTTGAAATTACACATGAAACCATTTTTCCTTTACAATATATTCTCCCTTAACCTTAATACATTTTTTCCGATCTCTCAAATAATTTATAAATACCATCGAAAAAAAATGATTTGTCTTGGCTATCAAAATAGGCCGAAATTGTGGATTTGAGTTCTTCATCGTCGCCAAATTTTTTTCCACGCAGCTCCTTTTTCATTTTTTGTAACAAATAAACCCCCAGCGACTAGGGTTAAGTCTGGACTGTAGGGTGGGTGGTTTAATTGTCAGAATCCGCATCGGTGAATGGCAGCCGTCGCAACATGGCACGTGTGGACGGGTGCTTTGTCGTGCAAAAGGAGCACACCTTATGATAGCTTTCTTCTTCTTTTTTCCTTGATAGCTTCTTTCAATCTATCTAATAAAGAAGCGTAGTACTGTCCCGTTATAATCACACCACGATCTTTATAATCGATCAGCAAAATACCTTATGTATCCCAAAAGACAGTCGCCATGATCTTTTCAGCCGATTGTGACACTTTAAACTTCTTTGGAGGAGGTGTGCCTTTTTTATGCCACTGCATCGATTCTTGCTTCGACTCAGGTTCATAGTGGTAAACCCAGGTTTCATCACCAGTAACAATCCGGTCCATAACTTCGTCCTTATTCTCTCCACAGAGCTCCAAAAACTGGCGAGAACACTCGACACGCTCGCTTTTTTGAAGTGGCGTGAGCATTCTTGGAACCTATCTTGCACTGACCTTAGTCATCCCAAGTTGTTGATGTAGGATATTTAAAATACTTGTTTCGGAAACTCCAACCATTCCTGCAAGCTGCTTCTTCTTTAACCAGTTATCTTCCAATATAAGTTTTTCGACTTTTGCGATGATTTCCGGTGTGGTGGCCTCAATTGGTCGTCCGGAGCGAGGGTCATCTTCAATGGACTCTCTTCCTTGTTTTAAATGTCTATTCCACTTGTAAACCATGGTTTTATCAGGGGGAGAGTCCGCGTAAACTGCTAACAGCTCTTGGAAAATCGTCTGAGCGGATTTTCCTTGCTTGGTGAGAAACTTAATAACGGCGCGGTGTTCAATATTCTCCATACTCGCTGACTTCTGCCCGATTCACTTGTTTGCAGGTAGACAAATAAATAGTTAATGACCCGATTTGGTTCAAACTTGGTATATATACTCTTAATGAGGTGCTGAAATAGTTACTACCTGGACGAGTAAACAAACCCCCTACAACCCCTCCATTCCACGAACTTATTGACCTCCCCTCGTAAAAGGTACAAAAGAGAGAAGCAGTCACGTTATGATGGATTATTATTTAGTTTGTGTTGAATAATGTATGCAGAGTTGCTTGGCATTTCTTAATTGCGGGTTTTCCTTTATGAAATGCCAGTAGTTTAATTAGATTTATTTTTTAATTATCTAATTTTAAGGACATTTTTTCATGTAAAATATTATTTTTTTACTTTTAATAAGTGATTTTATGATCCTTATGTTGAATAAAACGCATTTCCTTTCAGAACGCTAAATAGAACACGAAACTTCACCGAAAATAAAAAAGAGAGATCTGTAAAATAAATATTCGAGTATTTCGCTAAATTATAATATCACTGCCATTTCTACTTTTTCTAATTGCTTTTTGTCATAACTTATATGACTGACAGTTTCGGTAGCGATATTTTTACCAAAATCACGTACAGGTCAAGCCAAACCGAGTTTAAATATTCGTATTTAACATTCACGCCATCGATAAGTTACTTTAGAGGTAAGGTGCAGGAATTTTTCCCGACTTAATAAGACATATGACAGTCAGATAGACGCTATATTGAAAAAGGGCGACGTTAGGAGTACTTATAACCGCCGAAAGTGTAGGGGTGTCAATAAAGCAAAAGTGGTCTATCAGGATCGGGACAAATGGGCATCCGTGTACAGGGAATCAGGCGTGATGTGTATGTATGTAATTAGAAGCATGCTGTTGTTCGTTACCTGCGCGTAGTGGTGGTTGGGGGGGTTGTTGAGCGCCATCTTGTCTGCGCGGCGGCCCTGGAAGCGCAGCATGAGCGCCGCCAGCCCGTACGAGAAGCGGAACGAGAGGTCCTCGCGGAAGTCGGCGCACAGGTTGTCGCAGTTCAGCCGGTACAGCACCTCGAACGGCTGCTGGTGCGGCACCATGTAGTGCGCCGCCGCCGCGCGCTTCCCCGCCGGCAGGATCGTGTACATCCTGTCTGCGATTGCCACAACACATACCTTTATATTTATACACAAGGAAGTATGACCAGTTATCTGTTTAAATTGTAAATGGTAATCACTGCATAGTATGAAACACAGTCGCTTTCTCTGTCCCTATGTCCCTTTGTATGCTTAAATCTTTGAAACTAAGCAACGGATTTTGATGCGGTATTTTTTAATAGATAGAGTGATTCAAGAGGAAGCTTTATATGTATAATAACATCCATTAAATAGCCAGAAGTGCGAAGCCGGAGCGGGTCGCTAGTACAAATATACACAAGGAAGTATGACCAGTTATCTGTTTAATCAGTATATCTGGTAAACGAATGTTAAGAATATAATATAAAATCAAATTAAAATTACAGTGCCATCTATGTTTCATGTAATGAAAACTTCTGAAAAAATAAAATTGTGGCAAATTATTTGATATTGCTTGTATATTATATACATTTAAGACACTACATTCTGTTTGCAATTGACACACGACACACAAGTATATACAAGGAAGTATGACCAGTTATCTGTTTAATCTGTAAATGCTAATTACTTGGATATAACGAAATCTATTATGCAATGGACTAGCAACCTTAATGTTCAATATAAGTGTCATCGCGATCCGGTACTAAAGCTAATAGTAAGAGATATAATATGTTATATGTTATCCGAAATATGTTAGGGTATCTTTATATTCATTTAAAGACACTACCACCTGTCTGCAATTAGCATACCACGTACGTCAGTATACGTAGTCATCTGTTTAATCTGTAAATCTGCTGAACGAATTCTAAGTGACAATGGGCTAGCAACCTGTCCCTAAAATTCACAGACATAGCGAACTGATACCCCACTTAAATGGGCCCACTCTTGACCCTGTTTGCACCTCGAAGGAGGCGACAGACAGAGTCCAAGATGTAGCGAGCTTGCCCAAAAAATGCCAATGCACCAATTCAGAATACAGAGGCAGACAGGGAATTCCATTCCTTACCGGCCCGCATTATATATATATATATATATATATATATATATATATATATATATATATATATATATATATATATATATATTATATTGTCTAACGCAAACGTGCGTCAGACATACTCAGTGCTCGTTTGTTAAAAAAACACAGACCATAGAACTAGCAATGTACAGAAGATTAATAACTAACGGGACTTATCGCGTATGTTTTTAAATAATAAAGTTACTTTTATTACTCTGCCCGTGACCATGGCTGCTGCAACGTAGCCGAAACGTCGGATTAATAAAGGTAACTTTATTATTTTAAAAAATACGCGATAAATCCCGTTAGTTATTAATCATGAGTATAAATCGCGTATCTCTTAAAACTATAATGTACAGAAGGCACTGACCAGCCATCTCCTTCTGCGCGTCGTTCATCTCGTTGCCTATATCGGCGGATAGGCGCTTCTTGAGCCGCGATCCCAGCCCCGCCTCGACGTGGCGGTGCAGCGCACGCTTGTACTGCTCCAGGGCCGCTCGCTCCGGCTTGAAGGGCGCCTCGAACTCGTCCACCAGCGCCGACAGACGCCGGATCTCCTGGCTCAGGGTTAGGGACACCTGCCGCGCATGTGCCGTATCACATTTGAGAACACGCTAGCTTACTAATATTAATAATACAAAACCAAAAAGCATTCATTTATATCTAAGCTATATGTGCAAAGATAATTATGTTTCTGTATAATTTGTTTTTGTAACTGGCACTGGGCAAAAAATCCTGGAGGCCGGAATTACTTTTTGGTTCTTCTCCGAGCCAGAGCTTCCGAACCAACGGTAGAATTTAAATGCCAAGAGACAACCAGTGTCTTGCAAATGTTTTGACTTTCAATGAATGTACTGTACTTGTACTTATGTTGAATGAAAATATTAGACTTTGACTTTATAAACGCATTGAATCCAAATCTTGCGTCATTACTCAATCTTAATTCATATTATAGCCTTAATTCGACGTAGCTCAGTTGTTTGGGGCTTTACTCTGTATCAGTGGGTACAGGGTTCAAATCACGCTTGAGCATATCCTAATGGAAATGAAGTATCATAAATTTCTGTGTATATTTTCGTAATAAAATTACATTTACGAAATGCATCGAATTATACGGTAAGGGAAAACATCATGTGGAAACCTACCTATTTCCCGAACAGATAATAGTTAGTGCTTGTAAATGGCGACATGGCTCACCTCCTATCACATTGAGTACTAACTATCTGGTCAACACGTGGGTTTGAGGTGTCTATAGAATTACTACCTTCGCAATTGCGGAGATGTTTACCAATCAATGAATGATGATGATAAATGATGAAAATGATGAATCAATGTTTACCCTCACCGTAGTATTCGACGCATTTCGTAAATATATATTTATTAGTACGATAATATACTTTTTATAAGGTTTACGTTTATGATATTTTTCATTTCGAAGCACGCGAACGTATAGTGGTCATGACAACACATAATGGTGCCAGTTTTAAAATGTTCAATATTGTCTTTTGTTCTTATAAACTTATACCTTACCTTATAAACAGTTGCTGGGACTGCACTTTTAGAGCTGACTGTACATAGAAATTCATTAAATACAGTGTCAAACCCCAGACAACTGAGCTACGTCGAATTAAAACCTATAGTTTAGCAGAATACTGCTATAGGGCGATCGAATGATGAACACGGACGAGACACATTCAACCTATGATTAATAACTAACGGGACTTATCGCGTATGTTTTTATATAAGTCAGAGTCTGAGTCTGCCCGTGACCATGGCTGCTGCAACGTAGCCGACACGTCGGGTTAATAAAGGTAACTTTACATAACATTACATATAATAATGTTATTTTGTTACTATATGATTTGTTTATTTTGCATGCCATAGAGGATTGGTTCGACCTCATTATTGATTTAGACTATGTTGTCATGTTGCCCGAAAAGATGGCTCATGGGCTAAGGCTCTTGTAGAGCGGAGGCCTTAGGAAGAAAAGCGCCCTCAAGGAAGACCACAAATGCGTTGGGTTGACGACGTCAAACGAACAGCTGGAAGCAAATGGATACAGAGAGCCCAAGATCGACAGAGTTGGCGTTTGCTAAAGGAGGCCTACACCCAAAAAAGGGGTTGAAAAAGGCTAGAGAGAGAGAGAGAGAGAGAGAGAGAGAGAGTCAAGAGAAAAAATAATATGATTTTTATTTAGATTTTGAAAAAGCTTCATGGGAGAAAAAGATCGGAAATCGGGGCCTTTACCTTGGGACCTTCCCGTTGGGGAAGTCGTCCGCATAATGCGGACGAGTGTATTAGTCATCTTGTAATTCAATGCTAATCTTAATCTCTTGACAACATAGTCTAAATCAATAATGAGGTCGAACCAATCCTCTATGGCTTCATGGTAGCAAAATAAACAAATCATATGGTAACAAAATAACATAACATATATAAAAACTTACGCGATAAGTCCCGTTAGTTATTAATCATGAGTATAAATCGCGAATCTCTTAAAACTACATTCAACCTATAGGCTATTCGCGTTAAGTAAATAGTGACGTCATCACGTTCTCGCGATTTGACCAATGATGTGACGTGCCAACGGTTGTCTGAGATTGGTCAATGTGACTTGGTTTACTATTAACTAACGTCTCATTGGTCAGTTTATCATCTGAATAGCATGACGTCACTATTTACTTAACGCGAATATACTATACTGTGTGCATGGTATAGGGTAGTGTGGGGGGGGGGCGTCACCTTGTGCTCGACGCTCTCGACCATCTTGTGGATCTTGTCCTTCATCTGGCGCGTGGCGCTGGTGAGCTGCTCCTCCACGGCCGACAGCTGCTCGTGCAGCACGCGCTGCTGCTCCACCTTGCACGCCTTCAGGTCGCTCGTGCGCGTGCACACCTGCCAAGCACCAACCGATTATATGACCAACTAGTGACCCGCTCCGGCTTCGCACGGGTATAAAAAATACCTATTCCTACCACCTACTACACTATTTAATTGATGTTATTATACATATAAACCTTCCTCTTGAATCACTCTATCTATTAAAAATCAAAATCCGTTCCGTAGTTTCAAAGATTTAAGCATACAAGGGGACATAGGGACAGAGAAAGCAACTTTGTTTTATACTATGTAGTGATTATATGAAGACAATTAAGCTAGATGCAGTCTCCATGGCAACAAATAACAACTGACTTAGCATACTGTCGTAGACAGCTCCGATATTATGACAATCCCCAAGCTATGCGTTCATTAAAAACGATACAAGCATCTCGTCTTTGAGTCCTACATACAGCCTACGTCACAACTAATAATGTACACACAACATAATAGACAACGATGTTTTTCTTTACCATATAATAATCCAATACCTGATAAATTTATTTTGGTTAACTGACTGTCTGGTCCAAAGTAATATATTTGGCAGAATAAGTATAATTTCTATTTCCATAAGTACAACTTGCTTGTAAGCTTCACCCGCAATCTGTTCCCATGTCAAATCAAACTACATAAAGCAAAGTATGAGTGAGTGAGTGAGTGAGTGAGTGAGTGGGTTGTGGGTGGTTACCGTCTCGAGGTTGTGCATGAGGTCGGTGGCGATCTTCTTGGCGCGGCGCGAGTGCTGCGCGAACTTGGTGCGCACGGCCGACTGGCTGATGCACTCCTGGAAGCGGCGCTCGAAGTCCAGGAACTCGAAGTAGCGCATCTGGTGGCCCTCGGCCAGCGTGGGCGAGGACACGGGCTTGTCGCGCTCGCGCATGCGCGTCAGCAGCGCCTCCTTGGCCGACACGAAGAAGATGCGCTCCTTCGCCTCCTCCGCCGAGCACACGCGCAGCTCCCGCGACAAGAAGTCGATGCAGCGGCTCGCGTGCTGCACGCGCACCTAGCCAACCACACACACACAGTTACGTCCATTAATCGCTTATACGAAATGTCTTTTTGAATAGTTTACTAACATGTCGCCTTTTAGAACATCTTAGGAAGAATGACAACAAATATCTGTTCAGTTCCCATGCCAGCATGGAACCAATTGTGAGGCATACCAGATTTAGAATAAGTCCTCATCAGCTAAACATAATACGAGTATAAATGGACGAGAGAATACTGGACTGTTGATGGGAAGTCGTTTTGCGCCGTAAGTATGCAATAACTGTACACACTTGTGATGCGGCGCTTTTAGTAGATACTTTATTGGTACTTTACAAGATTTTTGAAGTAGAAGAACGCCACCCTATGACACACGTGGTAACACTCTTAAAAGAAGGTTTCTACACCTAATAAATATGTTGTACCTTCATGTTATAATAGTAGTACATAAATAACTTTTTATTTATATTTATAAATATAAAAAAACTGTTCTGAAGAGCAGCAAGCTTTGCATCTCTTTCATATTCGAGGGCGGTTACATTCACCGTCTCTGTCGCCTATCGACTGATGTATGTAAATACGTGAGTAATGTGACGTCATTCGATCAGATCACTTCAGTTTTTGTCAGAATGGTTTCATACTAACACTCTAGTCATATAAAACAATCCTTAATTTACGTTTCACATAATAAATCTATGAATGTACATTACCTGCTCCATATATTCGGGCTCGGAGGCGGAGGCGTCCCAGCGGTTGTTGAGGATGAAGATGTTGGGCTGCGAGATCTTCGTCGACACCTTGTGGAAGAAGTTCTTCTCCTGCAACGCCCATGCCAACGGAATTCATAAAGCATGGATAATTATTTCTAACGCTTACCACAAAAAACAAAAACGCATTCACAACCATTAACCTTTTAACCGCAAAAAATTTCGGGCTTGTTTCGCCTGAGTCGGATTTATCCGACACAAAACCTCATTAATTATTTACACAATTTCTATACATATTGCTGTTTTAGCCTAAAATACATTGCTTTTTCGAAAGTTTATATATTCGACCTTTTATTTAATGTTATAATTCAGAAGTATACATAACATCTCTATTTTCGTAGGTATTTATCTTTCGATTTAATGTACCGGGCGCTGGGGGCACGCCAACTGATAAAAGTTGTGGCGGTTAAAAGGTTAACCATATGAGGTGTCCATAGAATTACTTACCACAAGTGTTATTTTACTCGACATTACAGGTATTGGTAATGGTTCTGACATAAGACGAGCGTTACGTTTGCTTCCAAACACAACATACCCAGCTGAGTTGGAACCCTTTTGCTGCGACAGTAATATGCACAAGTTATACCCCCTAGTTTATAAGTTTTTATTGTAAACGGTTTGTGTCGTGTATGTTTTTGTGGCTGTAAATAAACGCTTTTATTATTATTATTTAATAAACAAGTAATGCATTATTTTTTTGTATATTTTATTGAGGTTTTTGACAGCTAATTATCTAGTCATTGTGTTATTTTTCAAGTACATATTAAGGTCCCAGAGTATTGTGAGAAATACATATTTTAATTTTGTTTTTTGACCTATGCACATCGTATCATACACAGCAGTAACTCTTTTTACACATAACACGATTATATATTACAGATCTCTTGACTACCTCTATTTTTATGTATACCGTTTCCTTTAATAATAATAAAGCATTTATTTACAGCCACAAAAACATACATTATATAAAACGGTAACAAATAAAACTTACAAACTAGGGGATAAAACGCAGCAAAAGGGTTCCAACTCAGCTGGGTATGTTGCCTTTGATGGAAAACGCAACGCTGGTCTTGTGTCGGAACCATTGGAGAGCAACGTTAATTAATGAATCAATTGTATCAAATCAACCTAGATGTTCACCGAACAGGTAATAACTAGTGCTTGTAAATGGCGACATGGCTCACCACCTGTCACATCGAGTACTGACTATCTAGTCAACACGTGGCTTCGAGGTGGCCATAGAATTACTACCTTCGCAAATGCGGAAATGGACACCTGAACCTCTGACTACCTGTTTTTTGTATTATTGTTGTTCCATTATTTCTGAGTCACAATATATGTTCAATATAGTGTGCAATCCATTGCAACAAATCGCACAAGATGATAAGGACACAACCAAGGCATCTTCGCTAATGCTGACAACCCCGCAAGGGTCAATGGTGGTGAAGGCGTTGATCTTTATGTTTCGTCAAATGGTGGTGAAATGGGGGGGGGACTGACCGTGACCATAAGCGTGGACTCGGCGTTGGCGACGAGCACGAACACGTCGGCGTCGAGGCAGTGCTTGTCGATCCACTCGTCCAGGTTGGGCGTCACGTCCACCCCGGGGCTGTCCACCAGCACCACGTCGTCCCTTAGCAGCGCGCACAGCCCCCGCGGCCAGTGCACGCGCACCAAAGAGTGCTCCTGCAGCCGCGCGTCGCACAGCGCGTGCCCCAGCTGGCCCACCGACTGCCGCATACAGACAACCATGGTTAGGACACTGTTACACCGTTCGTTACGTTCGGTAACATATAAGTCTTTAAATAACATACATACATACGCTTCACGGCTTGTGTATACACACTCCCCACACTCCCTTTTTTATTATGGCGGGGTAATCGGAGGCTTGAATGCCCATCTCCGAAATTTCGAAGGCATGTTAGGTATGGGTTTCGAAGCCCGCGTATCACTAGATAGACAGCACCCAACGTGATAGGTAGTGAACCGTATCGCCGTATATAGGCACTGACTATTACCTATCCTGAGGGATGGGCAGGTTTCCTCACGATGTTTTCCCTCACCGTTAGCGACTGTAAATTATGTACGTAAATGAAAAACACATTTAAATTCATTCATTGGTACATGCCAGAGTCGGGATTCAAACCTAGGAGCTTTCTCAAATGAAGTCCGAGGTCTTACCCACTGGGCTACAGCCGCTGTATTCGGTAACATATAGGTCTTTAAATAAATTAATGATATTATGTACCTAAGTGAAACCCTAAGTCACTGAATAGACGACTTTAAACTTTATCCACGGGTATGATGAATTACCTATAGAACACCTGGGTATAGCATGGGTAGAACATGAACATGTGGTAAACCACACAGGTGTACCAAGGGTCAGATACCCACCAATTGAACTAGCCCCTCGGTAAGTACATTTAAGACTTGTGTTAAGGGTAGTTAGTAGTCAACGTATATTTAGGAAATATATACTTCTTATACGTGGTTAAATACATAATATAATAAACAACAAGACTGGAAAGCAAAGAAAAGCGTAGTACTTAACTCTACCTCCACCGGGAATCGAACCCGGGACCTCACGATTAGCGTTCACATGGTTAACCAATCGCGCCACGGAGGTCGTCAAATTATAAAAGACTGACTGTTGTAACTATATATAATGTGGCGACCTCTACAGCCACAGAGTGAGAAACTCAAGTTGCAATTAGATTAACACAAACACCGCATACGGGCGCCAGCACAAAAATCATTATCCTAGAACGCGCAATTAAAATAACCCAGATTTCCAACCCAGGTCATAACCTTGGACGAACACCTGCCCAGATAGGTCATAAGGACAACATCATATCTAGATCCGAGATTTCCGTCTTTCAAAACATACATAGTAGACATAACTTTGGAGATACAATAATATCTTTTGGGTAACTTTAAAACATCAATGGGGTACTAATGGGTTATGAAACATTGGTGGCAAATTGCTAGCCCATCGCCCAATTGATTCCGTTTACCCCTAGTCCCTTAAACACCTCTTACGACATGCTTTTTACGTCTCAGACTAGCACAGGATGACTTGATGACCATATAATGTAATGTAGCTATTTACAATCTATATAAGATATAGTGACTGACCTCGACGTTCATCTTCTGGTCGGAGGCGTCGGTGCAGAGGTAGGCCTCCTCGGTGTCCGACCCTTCCACCTGCAGGAAGCAGTTGGTGGTGTGCCCGATGCCGCTCGGCAGGATCTTGTCGTGCAGCATCGCGTTTATCACCGTGCTCTTGCCGTTGCTAGTCCTGAATCACAACAAGCAAAACCTCACTATCACTACATAGTATAAAACAGTCGCTTTCTTTGTCCCTATGTCCCTTTCTATGCTTAAATCTTTGAAACTACGCAACGGATTTTGATGCGGTTTTTTTAATAGATAAGAGTGATTCAAGAGAAAGGTTTATATGTATAATAACATCCATTAAATAGTGTAGTAGGCTATATATTTTATACCCGTGCCAAGCCGGAGCGGGTCGCTAGTAATCAATAAACGTTACTGTATTTATAATGAACAAAGAAGAGATGCGAAGAAAGCGGCGATGGATTGGACACACATTGAGAAGACCATCCCCCCGAAGTAGCGCTGAAATGGTTTCCCCAAGGTTCTCGAAAGACCTGGCGCCGATCCGTCAAAAACGTGGCTCTCGGTCTTGGCATACCATGGGCTGAGATTGAAGTCATTGCGCAGGATAGGCTCAGGTGGCGTGCTTTGTTCCCTGATGAGGGATTCAAGGATTTAAGTAAGTATTTATACTGTAAAGTTAAAAGAATGCTAACTATCTGCCATTGACGACTGAGGGATCAGGGGCCCAAGTCCACTAATGCTTTTTGCAAAATTTCAGATCAATATCAGATCAGTAATAGTGTGAATTGGGTATCTATCAAGTGAAGTTTGACACTTTTGCTAATCTACTACCAACTTCACACGAAAACTTATCTGATATTGGACTGCATATGTTTGAAAAGGCATTAATTGACTTGTGCCACAGGTATTAATTTTAAAAAGTAACCTTGGAATTCTTCTCTCTCTCTCTTTGAAATTCGCTCTGTCCCAGAAGGGATTAAAGGATGTGATTGATATAAGTTAATTAATAAGCAAATTGAAGTGTGTATGACACGGTGCATGAGTGTCAATGACGCGAAAGTGTTCTGTCAGGATCGGGACAAATGGGGATCCCTGATCTCTACCCCTCCACAGGGAATCAGGCGTGATGTTAATATATGTATGTATTGTAGAGCGCTACTACACTTCTATAGGCTATTCGCGTTAAGTAAATAGTGACGTCATGATAATCAGAGGTCAAACTGGCCAATGAGACGTGAGTAAATGAGAAAACAAGTCACATTGACCAATCGCAGACATTCGTTGTCACGTCTCATTGGTCAAATCGTTTGGGTAATGATGACGTCACTATTTTCTTAACGCAAATACACTATAAACACATAATATTACATAAGTAGGGAGTCTCACCGGCCAAAGAAGGCCACCTTCATGTGGTCCCGCTTGAGCACCTCCCGGATGGCCTGCACCTTGCTGATGTACTCCTCCACGTTGGCCACGTCCTGTGGGGCCACTATCTCCCCATCGCCCGATATTGCTGTAAGCAACATTTACATGGGTTATCAAGTGATATAATTATTATTATTGGGACATTATTACACCAATTGAACTGGCCCCTTGGTAAGTTCATTTAAGACTTGTGTTAAAGGTACTAGTCAACGTATATTTAAGAAATAATACTAATTATATATAGATAAAAACATATATTGACAATGAAGTATCAATATCTACTATCTCAAAATCAGCAACTTATAACGTATTAGTTTTGAGGCAATTATACTACTTTTAGTGAATTAGGAGTAGGATATCTAATTAAGAAGATAATCAGACATGGGTATTTCCAGCATGATTTTCATTTTGATCCTATTGAAAGTTGTTGTAGTTAAGTCAAATTTATGTGTTTTTATCAGGAAATAGAGAATAAAAAAATGCATCTATTGATGTAATAAAAAAATATTGAAAAATTGAGGTAGGAGTTATTGGTACTTCATCGTCGATACACATAGCATATATAAACAACAACCAGATTGGAAAGCAGAAGGAAAGTCTAGTACTTAACTCTGCCTCAATCAGGAATAAAACTGGATACCTCATAAGTAGCGTTCAAGTGGTTGACTAAACACACCATGGAGGTTGTCATTTAAACAATGTTACAATCATTTCTATGAAGGTAATACATAATGGCTAGATTGAAAACAACTTTAAATAGTTAATATGCATAACAAAATAATAATATTGCAACGTAAGAATAACTTTGCTGTACGTTTAGGTACTGTTTTTAAATATTTTCAGTATTTTTAATGTCCATTTCATTTTTTCCCATACATGTTTCATTAACATGGTTTCTAAGACTATAACTATTAGAATGTAAACCAGATTACAAATTTAAAATACAGCTTTATATTTGTTCTCAGTATTGTACTGTACTTAATATTTTGTGATTATTATTTATATTTGGACATTAGTAAACCAATTGAATTTGAAACATTTTAGAGTACTAATCAATGTATATTTAAGAAACATATACTAATTAAACATATATAATCAATGACCATACTGAAAATCAGAACCCGGAACCTCACTATTAGCATTCAGGTGGCTAACCAATCGCACCACGGACACTTGCTAAAGGACCTTAAACATCTCTCCTTATTCAAAATATGGCAAAAACTAATTTTGAGAAATTTTACAGCTATGTTTGCTATAATTAATATTACAGTATAAGATGAAACTATGGAAAAAATACTTTTACTGCAATTGATATATTATAGAATCTAAAACGGATGTATAGTTTTATTTATTTATTTACAACAGTATAACATACCTTACAAGCAAATACGTATATGCTATTACGTATATTATAGTTAGAGTATATGATAAGTTTTATTAACAGAAAGTTATAAAATATGAGAACACACACTTACTATGCATAAACTGTGCAGCATCCTTCATGTAATCATCAATCTCAATGAAAATGTCATTAATTTTCTTCTTGGCTCTGACAAACACCTGCAGGGGGGAATCCACGTTGGCCATGTTGAGGCGCACGGAGCCATTGTTGAGGGCAGCCACATTGTGGGGCCCATCGCCAGCCATCATTGAAACGGAGCGGTTCACATAGGCAGCCATACGGGAATAAAGACGTCGGTCACGTTAGATCACACCAACGGCCTTAGGGACAACCAACCACTTAATTTCCACTATCAAACTCTAGGCACATGCACTGCAACAAAAAATAAACAGTGGTGAAGTTCAACAAGCTAGTTCTAGGTTATATTCTAGTTTGATATGCTATAGGGTGAATATGTGCCTGCAAAATAATAACAGAGAAGCAGTATGAACGTAAAATGTGAAAATGATTGAAACAGTGAGGTAAACCTTATAGACATCATCCCGTTGCATCATCAGGACTGGATATGGCCCCCTTGTAAGCATGAAACATAGTTAAAGGATACAAATAAATTCTAAAAAGGGAAAAAAGCTGAAAAATCAATCTAATATTATTATTGACGTTTAAAAATTGACAGAAGATTCTATTACGATTATTTTGTATTACGAACCTGAGTGTCAAAACGGAATAGGATCAAATTATAATTACCTTCTACACCAACATCATCATAAATCGTTCATTATTGCTACTTAAGTAGTAAGATAACTAACAATCAATAAATTACACTCAAGTATTAATTATAGCTAAAAATATTATTTTCTATAATTTTCTCTCTTCGAGACCGAAAATTCTTAGCAGAATAAACTGACAAGACAAATTTGTTTTGACTGACGAGTTTGCGGGCAATAAAGTATACTTTAAACTCAACATATGTTCCATATACCTTTGGTCCAGAAAATAAATTAATTCTATAACCAGGGTCTTGTAAAATTGTTAATTTAACATAAAACATAAACACTAACCGTATAAAAAATCATTTATCATCCTGAAAACACTGAAAAATAAATATAATGATGAAACTAATATAAGATATAACAATAATGGCAACACCGTATAAACAAGGTATTCACAATTAGTTTAGTGTTGTATCAGCCACAACTATTTGTATCGATTATCTTTATGCAAAATTATCGATTCCAAATAAAAAAACAAAATGAGTGTACATCTGGTAAGGATTTGCCATTATATATTATGTGATAATAATATCTGAATCCGCTTTCTTGGGACACTTCCTACCACTGCCAGTGATTTGGCAGATATATTTTATTTGTAAATATATTTAGCTTTAAGATTTTATTTTATAATTATCAGTTTATTTTCAACTTTATTTATCTAGATATTATTTTGATTGCTGCATGTTACAGAAAAAATATATATATCTGAATAGCAATGTTGTCCTTATCAAGCTATGGCTATAAAATACAAAACACATACGAACAAGATGCCAACAATAAAATAAAATCTGTGTATTATTATTCGAAGTAGCTCAGTTGTTTGGGACTTGACTCTGTATCAGTGGTTACATGGTTAAAATCCCGCTTGACCAATGGAAATGATGATCAATGAATTTGTACGTACATTTTCGTAATAAAAACACATTTACGAAATACATTGAATATTACGGTCAGAAAAAACACCGTGAGGAAACCTAAGAATAAATGGTCACACGGCTTACCACCTATCACATTAAATACTAGCTATCTGGACAACACGTGGGTTCGAGGTGGCTATAGAATTATTACATTCGCAATTGTGGAGATGGACACCTGTACCTCTGACTACCCCGTAAGTGTCAATGGTCGTTTGTTTTTTGTATTATTGTTGTTCCATTATTTCTGAGTCACAATATAGGTTCAATATAGTTTGCAATCCATTGCAACAAATCACACAAAATGATTGGGACACAACCAAGGCAACTCGGCTAATGTGTCAGTAAGAAGGAAGTAGACTTAGCTACAAGATAAATCACTAATGGTGATGGCATTCATTTATCTTTTGAAAGCTGGCTGAAAAAATTGGAATTTGAAAGGCAGAGTTAGTCATGATGGCGCTCCAACTTTGGACAATGTTAAATAGGGAAGAAATTACGTTTATTATTGTAAGCTTGTTAGTTCTATTCCTGGTTAAAGCCTAACTTTGATACAGCTTTATTGATCATTAAGAATAAGAAGTAGCTCTTGACTGATATACTAATCCTTTATACGAATACACGATTCGATAGAACTTGTCACATCTCTAACGTAGCTCCCTAGAGTCCGGAGGGAGTTGTGTTTGTGGAAGTGTCCATTTTTGTGCTAAAGTATTGAGTGTAATATTTGCAAGCGAAAGAAATAATTCAACTGCATTATTTCTACTAAATATTGTTTGGAATACTATAAAAAATAAGTGTCGTTCTATATACTTCGTTATAAGGCTCGTAGTAAAGTTTTATAGATCAAAATGTCTAGATCTGTACGAGCAGAAACTAGAAATCGTGTAAAAGATGACATTAAACGTGTAATGCAAACTGTGGAGAAAGTCCGCCATTGGTAAGAGGCTATATTATTATTCATTGCCACATGAAACTCCTTAATTTGTTTTGTCGGCATAATTTTTGCTTTTCTAACCTCACATTTCTAACGCGCCAAAACAAAAATCATGTAACCGGGGCTGGTGAAATACTCAATTATGATTTTTTGTTATGTTGCGGCTCAAGAAATTCTGGCCCGATCACTTTTCACCGACTTATTTATTTACTCTAATATTCCAAAAGTATTCCTTTAGTATCAGTATTTAGTTCCAGTAGGAAATTAGATATTTCATGCATCTATTCACACTATGTTTTAAATATAGCAGATGAGCTAAGATTAGTTTTTGCTTTCATATAATTCTACACTACCCTGTAAGAGTTAATATTTGTGAAATAGTGTTTGTTTTGTTCCCTTCTTGTATATAATGTTATTTTTACTTACATACATACACATCACGCCTGATTCCTGGATCCCCATTTGTCCCGATCTTGATAGACCATTTTTGCTTCTTCACACTCATACACCTTCCCCAACTCCACATTCCCCTTTTTGAATAAAACTTCTATCTGACTGTCATATGTGTTATTGGATTATGTGGTTGAATGATAGGAATATATGTGAGGAGGTGGAACACATATGACAGTCAGATTGTTATTTGCTCACCAATTTAAAGAATTTTGAGCCAATTAAGGAAAACTAATAGATGAATTTAGTAAAAAAGTGCCAGTATATTTCTAGAATATTTATTTTTAATTAGACATTGATACATGTTTAGTTGTATTCTCGAAATGTTTGATCTTCATCACATATTATTTAATTCCACTTGGGGTGGAGAGAACCTAACAGTTTACCATAAACCGGTGTCAGGTTGCTTGTATTTAGCTCAATAGATTCCATTTACCCCTAATTTCTTGAATCTGAACGGTAGATAGTTACAGTCAAACCTGAAGAAGTGAGAACGGGATTAGTGAGAAACCATCATGTTAAGCTCGCAAAAACTCTATAAGCGAGAAACAGAAACCTCTGTAAGAGAAAGACTTTTTTCCCTCATTGACCTCTGTAAGTGAGACTGCTACCTATCTATACCTCTGTAACCGACAGTCGAGCTTTATTTACAAAATTAACATCTGCTATTTTATGACTCATTCTTAACTTTCGTCAAACTTACTACCATTTTTTCTATTGTTTTTTGTCAATATTGTACCTATTCTGTTTTGTAGAACTAAATAATGTTGTTATTTTATCGAATTCTTTTCAAATGGACACATGTGCATGTGTACCGTCCTGTTTGTCGGACTTACTCTTACTTATAGTTATCGTTTGCAAACGAAAGTTCCATTCTACATAATGTCAAAACGGAAAATTAAAGTAATGTCATTAAGTGATAAACTTAAATTAGTAAATGCGTTTGAATTCAGAAAAAGAAATGAAATTCAGAAGGATTTGAATATAACTGAATCCACCTATTCTTTTTTTTTCGTAGGCATTTAAAAATATTCATGGATATAATATATGTAGTGTATAATAGGGGTATGCAGCAATAACAAGTCACAGCAAGTGCGAATGTAGTAAATATGTGATTTGATAAAATTATGTGCATGCACTATTACTACATTTGCGCTTGCTGTGGCTTGTTATTGCTGCGTACCCCTATAAGAGAGAAAGGCTACCCATGTACCTGTATTAGCGAGAAACTCGGGTTAGTGAGAAACCTCTATAAGCGAGAATGAGATTGTGCCCCCTTCAACTCTCACTTATCAAGGTTTGACTATAGTATTCTTTTAACATTATAAACAAGATATAATTTATTCCCTTTAATAATAATTTGATTTGTGGGATAAAGCATCTCACTGTACAAAATTAGGCAACAAATTATCACTTATATTGGTGACAGGTTGCTAGCATTATATTAATATTCCAAACTAACTCACAGGACTGTTTCCCGGGGCCTTACTCCACTAATTAACTTTGACAGTCACACAACTGCGTCGCTACTGCGTTACCACTGAGTCTTGGCTGTAAAAGTGGCACTCTGCTAATATTTTGATCTGCCACAGTTGTGCCTCAATAGCGAGTCTGGTGCTTCAGTGGCAAATCAAGTATAAACATAGTGAAGTTAATACTATACGTCAATACTAGATAGACAGCACCCAACATGATAGGTAGTGAGCCGTATTATGGTATTGCCGTATATAAGCACTGACTATTACCTATCCCAAGGGATAGGCAGGTTCCCTCATGATGGTTTCCCTCACAGTTAGTGACTGTTAATTATGTACGTAAATGAGAAACACATTTAAATTTCATTCATTGGTACATGCCAGAGCCTGGATTCGAAACTATTATCATTCTCATAAGCTACTATATAATGATCCTTATATATTAAAATGTAATATTAGTTAATTATAATGTCCATAACATGTTTGCAGGGAAAAGAAATGGGTGACGATAGGCGAGACCACAATGAAGATCTACAAATGGGTGCCCATCTCCAGCAGCGAGCAGAAGAAGAAGCACGCGGCCAAGATGGAGAACAAGGAGAACATTTTGTCCAAGAAGGCCCACGACTCCTCCAACTCCAACTTCGGCATGGCCGAGGACTCCAACACATGTAAGACTCTTGTTACTATGGAAGTAGTTATTAATACAGCGATACGGTTCACTACCTATCACGTTGGGTGTTGTCTTTCTAGTGATATGTGGGCTTCGAATGACCCATACCTAACATGCCTTCGAAATTTCGGAGATGGGCATTCAAGCCTCTGACTACCCCGCCATAATAAAAAAGGGAGTGTGTATACACAAGTCGTGAAGCATATGTTATGTTATGTTGTTTATTAATATTTCAAGTAATGTCATCACAACTTGTCTCTAACTGGCCTTGTACATAGAATATCTTCAAATGACGATCTCTTACGAGATCATGAACCCTTCCAGGGTAGTCAAAGATTCAGCTGTCCATCTGCATGACATAAAATGTCTGGTTACTATTAAAAGCTGGTGGCACATTATGAAGGTATTAGTTTGACAACCTCCGTGGCTCGATCAGTAAGACTCCTGAATGCTAAATGTGAGGTCCCGGGTTCGATTCCCAGTGGAGGCAGAGTTAAGAACTACGCTTTTCTTCTGCTTTCCAGTCTGGTTGTTGATTATATATGCTATTTATGTATTTATCTATATATAATATGTATATATTTCTTAAATTTACGTTGACTAGTACCCTTAACACAAGTCTTAAATGTACTTACCAAGGGGCTAGTTCAATTGGTGTAATAACGTCCTAAAACATTATTATTATTATTAGTTGAAATATAAAAGGTAGAAGTTAGCTGAAATATTAAAGGGTTTTAATGCTCAAAGCATCTAGCCAAGTGGCTTTAGTGCTAAAGATGATGTATGAAAATGTTTGGAACATTGTTTAGAAAAACATGTTACTTATTGACTGCTCATGTAATTTTTAGTTAGACTAATAGTTCATATTGAAACAGCAATGCCACTTGTCATTGATTCCAGTACCTTTAATCATCCTCTTAATTAGTCAGATGCAACTTAATAGATTTAAATCTTAGAGAAACTTCATTACAAAAATCTTAGCTACATACAAATTAGACAACCCTGTCATTCTAGCATTGTGTGCTAACTAAACCTAATCTATACTAATATTATGAAGCTGAAGAGTTTGTTTGTTTGAATGCGCTAATCTCAGTAACTACTGGTTTGAATTCTAAAATTCTTTTTGTGTTAGATAGACCATTTGTCGAGGTAGGCTTTACGCTATATAACATCATCATGCTACTAATAGGAGCGAAGAATATAATATCAAAATCAAATTATAATTACAGTGCTATCTACGTTTCATGTAATGAAAACTTCTGAAAAAATAAAAACGTAGCAAATTATTTGATATTGCTTGAAAGTAAATATATTATCTCTTGCAGGTTTCTCCACAGTGAGTGACTCTCAGGGGCCCACGGAATTCACCTCAAACAACTTCTCGGAAGACTCCAACTCGCAGAGCAGCGGCACGGCCACTCCGGCCAAGTGCTTGAAAGCGGATTGAAGTGAGCCTAGTATTTAGTACCAATTGTATGATCTCTGTCGTAACAGACATTAGGAAGGGTTGTCTGAGACAATTAGGAAGGTTAAGTGTGCAGATGTTTGCGAATGTAGTGTGACACAAAGTTTTAGAATAATAAATATGTTGTAGCGGGCTAAAACAGTGTTAATTGACATTATAAGACTTGATTTCAGCTGAAAAAGAAGTTAATAGGTATTGCTCAGTAATCAATCTGTCACATATTACTAAACTGTACTTACGACCTTATTTATAATCCTATAAATATCACCCGTGTTTAGCATAATTATGTATTAGTATTTCTTACGTTATTGTACAGTTTAAAAATGGGTGACAATTTGATTACTAAACAATAATGATGTAGTTTTAAATAAAATATGTGGCATATCCTCAAGGCCAGTATTAACAAAATTAATCTGTATACATATTATCTAAACTGGAAACAATTTAATAACTAATTAAAATTGACATTCCTTATGAAATAAATTGAAAATTATACTAAACCATAATTTCTTGTGAATTAATGTCACTGCCGTATATTCATAAATTCTGCAGAATCTTATCACTGCCTATCTATAAGCTGTAATAATATTAATATGATATATTATTATGTATGGAAAACGTACAGAAAAACTGGGTTCATACCCATCTGAAAAATGGTGAAGTAATTTATTTTCTGTATGATATTCTCAACTTAAGTATCATGGCTATAAACTAATTTAATGAGGGTGTTCTAAAATGGCGTCCACGAGGTGGCAGCACTGAGGCGTCAGGTCCAGTCACCTGTCAAAGCGCCTATCTTTACTGTGAACCGTGAACGATTTTTTTATTATATAATTATAGCAGTGCAATTCAGTACATTATTGTTTTACAATTAAAATGCCGCAATGTTGTGCAGTGCCGATGTGCTCAAATAAAACGGGAGGCCATTGTACTCTGATATTGCATAAGTAAGGTCGGCTGCCTTTTTTGGTGAAATATCTAATTTATTTTTCTTAGGTGCATGCCATACTTGTTTCTTCTGTGTTGGTGTTTCTTTAATTAACCATGTATTTTGTTCTTTAAATTTTAATAGTGCATAGCACAAAACTGACACATGCTTGCAAACCGCTTTGGGTCCTTTACCAGCAACACATTCACAGACAGATTGTAAAATACAACCACTTTCACAACATATAGCAATGGAAGTGAAATAGGTAAGAGATTTAGTATTTTCAGAGTGAACTTGACCTTTAAAGAATATATTCGTATTTGTATTTGTTGTTACTAATGCTAATAGGTATTTGTTTTGCAGCATATTGTAGCCTCTCCTGTGTACTGCTGAATACTCTGACATACCTATACCATCTTTGTACAGTTCTAGGAAATATGAATTAATGTTGACAATGTCAAAATTGGGTATCACTGTTTTTGAGTCCACACTTTTGTAGATGT
Source organism: Leucoptera coffeella (assembly GCA_030578115.1). Lineage (NCBI taxonomy): Eukaryota > Metazoa > Arthropoda > Insecta > Lepidoptera > Lyonetiidae > Leucoptera > Leucoptera coffeella. Next base: position 141,002 of record JAMBLF010000301.1, on the reverse strand, counting down.
TTTCCTCTGGCCATACTATTGAATATTGTATGTCACTTTGTAGGTTATCGTCATTTAATGGTTGAAAATTATTGTTTCTATCATAGTCATTCAGTCTGAAACATGAAAAATACAGGAAACATTATTTACAACTTGACACAGAAATATAAACAGTAAAGAAAGCGTCTACAGTATGTAAACAATACCTTTTAATTAGTTTTTCTTTGGTGCCAGTGATTTTTGCACCTCTTCGTTTCAGCTCAAGTTTCAATTCAGTAACTTTCTTCTGTCCATAAGCACGTAAATCCATTATGTAAATTAAGTAAATTAAACTTTACAATTTTCGAAATTAACACGGAAAAAAGTTTGTAGAGCAAGATTATCTATGTGTTTTGAAAGCGCTGTCAAAATGGAAGACCTTTCGCCTACGTGGCGCCACCTGGTAGCGAAAATTTTACCAAACACCCTCATTCGCGTGGCTGATAAAGAATCCGACGTAGCTCAGTTGTTTGGGGCTTGACTCTGCATCAGTGGGTACAGGGTTCAAATCTCGCTAGAGCATCATGGCGACTTGGCTTACCACCTGTTACATTGAGTGCTGACTATCTGGTCAACACGTGAGGTGGCTATAGAATTATTACCTTCGCAATTGCGGAGATAGACACCTGAACCTCTGACTACCCTGCAAGGGTTAATGGTCGTGAACGCGTTTGTTTTGTTAAAGAATAATCTATCTGTAGCCAATTTTAGATACTTAAGAAACAAATTCTTGTGAGAGCGCCATTGAAAACAGTTTTTTTGCCCTTATTTTGTGCCAAATTTATTTATATATGGCATATAAAAGGCATAGTATGTAATTTAAAATAATGAAGAGAAGTATAGCAATGGGTGTAATATTGTATATAGAACCATTTTAGTTATTAATTATACTAGTTATAGATAGATTTAGTGTTCGAAGTATGATCTGCATATCGTTGCGAACTGAAGAACGTATTGAGTAAACGACAAATGATATTTTATCGAATAGTAGATGTTTTGCAGATTAAGTTCTTTTGACGATATTGCGAATATATGATTTGAAATGTTACTGTTCGTAATAAAATAAATGATGATGACGTATTTAAAGTTGTTTAATTAATGCCCCTAATAAATTTAATTTAGAATGTACAGTATATAATTTACATACAGACACATATTCACGCCTCCACGTCCCCAACGGGATAGGCAGAGATCGTCAAGTGGAAATCTCTCTTCCTTCACTCACACCCATTAACCTTCTCATACATGCTCTTCTGTTCTTCACACTGCGTACACCCACCTTGAGGACAATGTCTCAAATTTGATCTACCCCGTCCAACTCTACCTTACACTATGGTTTTTATATTATTTGGTTAATATCAGTTTGATTAAACACATTACAAGTTGGTTGGGACTTACATATTACGACCGTTTCTCTACACAGGGGCAGATAGAGAACAGATATCCCCATTTGTCTCAATATTGGAAACCTGTTCCGCTTCACTGTCATCCAAACATCTCATACACACTCAGCGGTTATAGGTACTTCTAACGCCACCCTTTTTCAATATGGCGTCTATCTGTCATTAATAAAATAATTCTCTTCCTTATAGTCTCTGCCTTTCCTATATACAGACGTAGAGGCGTGAATATGTATGTATGTATGATGATAACCGTAATACATATTAATACACTAAACTAGATATTTTAAAATAAATACCTATTTCAACGAATAATCAAATCCTTTATTTACACATAACATCTTCTGACACCATGATGACATTTCACGATTTCTCATTTTAATGCATCGCACACACACAACACTGTCACTTATGCAAAAATGTAGTTGTTCAGGAGAAGCATTTGAAACTTTGCTGTAAACTTTTTAACTTTTTTAAGCTGAAGTGCAGTTGGGCTGGTTACGTATACGAAGGACCGATGGTCACTGGAGCGAAAAAGTCCAAGAGTGGAGACCGCGTCTCAGTAAACGTAGTGTGGGGCGCCCCCCGTTGAGGTGGGAAGACGACCTGCGCAGGTTGGCCGGCATCGAATGGATAAAACAGCCACTGACAGGGAGAAGTGGCGTCATTTGGAGGAGGCCTATGTCCAACAGTGGAAAACTTTGACACCTCACTATATACTCTACTAGCGACCCGCTCCGGCTTCGCACGGGTATAAAATATATAGCCTATTCCACTATTTAATGGATGTTATTATTATCTATCTATTTAAAAAATTCGCATCAAAATCCGTTGCGTAGTTTCAAAGATTTAAGCATACCAAGGGACATAGGGGCAGAGAAAGCGACTTCGTTTTATACTATGTAGTGATGGACATCATACTCTATCACTCATATGGAAACTGCGTACTACAAAAGTAACAACTACTTTTGTAGTACGCATAGATTCCATGTGAAATATCCTGCACCGTGTAAAGGGTGCTTTAGGACTATCTAACTCTTTTTTGCAAAAGTGACAGTGACAGATGAAGAGTGGCGCCATCTCTCGTTCGCCACGTGAGCTAGTCGGAGCAAATGGGTCCGACGGCGACGTTGGCGATCATGTCGGAGCTCTTCCGCAGCTGGACGTCCTTGGTGGCGCCCGCTGGGCCCCCCTCTGACGCCGGGTGGCCTTCGCGCTCATACTCGTCCTCTGGCCTCTCCGATACTCCCAGGATTTTGTGCAAGAAAAACTTATACGTGATTTCCTATGGACAAAACATACATATACATTTAGGTCCTTTCGGAGTGGATTAGGTATATTTTAGTACTCTTTTTGACTTTTTAAGATAAATATTGGGATAGCAATGTCAGATGGAACATTGGTGACAGGTTGCTACTCTTATTAGTAGCTCTTATTTACTCCTAGTCGTTTAGTCGCCTCCTACGATGTGCCCGGAAAACGGCAGCTAGTTAGAATTCTTATGCATGCAAGTTGTAATGCATGTTATATGACAATTATTAATAAATATATCCTAACCTAGACATGTAATTTTTGAATTTATTATAATTCCATAATCAATTTAATAATATGTATTGCATGTTTATTGTCAATTAGGTGAAAAGCATTCAACAAAATTATGTTAATTTGCATGCCTGATACGGTCGAACACACTGTACCTTATACGTGTGTTTGCAAATAAAATTTGATTTGATTTTATTCTTTTTTTACACGGGACCTTTTACTTTAATATTAGTGTACAAAAGACAAACGCGTTTACGACCATTAGCCCATGCGTGATAGTCGGAGGTAGTAATTCTATGGATACCTCGAACCCACGTGTTGACCAGATAGTTAGTACTCAATGTGTCAGGTGGTAAGCCATGTCGCCATTTACAAGCACTAACTATTACCTGTTCAGGGAACAGGCAGACTTCCTCACGATGTTTTCCCTCATCGTAATATTCGACACATTTCGTAAATGTATTTTTAAATTCAATAAACTTAATTTCCACTGGTACATGCTCAAGCGTAATTAGAACCCTGTACCCACTGATACAGAGTTAAGCCCCAAACAACTGAGCTACGTTGAATTTAGTGTCTCCTAGGACACTTTGTAGGATAAATCTTAAGTTTGTCATGTCAGAGAAAACATTGGTGACAGATTGCACGCCCATCGCCAAACTGTTATTTACTCCTACTCCTTTAGTCGCCTACTACGACATGCCTACTTGATATGAACACAGCTTCCATTACTTGATTATCGAATATTGAAATAGGTAATGTAATAGTAGTAATGAGTAGGGATCTTACCTCTGGTAGGAAATTGAAGTTGGCGCTCTTGGCTCTTGGCCGCTGCTCGTGGCCCTTCCCCAGCAGGATGGACAGCAGGTACGACGACTGCTCCTCCGACAGGTGCTCGCCTATGACAGACAGAAGACAACTGAATATTATCCCGGTAGAGGGCGCATAACCAACCAGCTGTCTCGTTCGGACTTTTGGTATAATTATTTTAGCTACATTTCAGGATTAGGCTGGCAACGATTAACTAATTCAGAGCCGACGACACGCCTAGCGTGTTCATGATAATTTTATTTGCCTAGCCGACCGTTACCCCAGGCTTGTCCTGAAGTTTTTGATCATAAGTCAAAAAGTACGTGAAACTTTTTATCCAAAATTCATGTACGTAATATTTAGCATACGTATAACTATATATTTAATAATAATAATAATAAAAAACGTTTATTTACGGCCACAAAAACATACACAATACAAAACGTTTACAATAAAAAGAACTTACAAACTAAGAGGTATAACTTGTGCATGCTATTGTCGCAGCAAAAGGGTTCTAACTCAGCTGGGTATGTTGCGTCTGGTGACAAACGCAACGCTGGTTTTATGTCAGAACCACTGGAGAGCAACGTTTATATTTTAAAGGAAAATGGTTAAATAGAGTGCTACGTAAATAAACAGTATAAATACATAGATATAAGATATGATAACATGTGTGTGGATAGCAAATGAAAATCAAAAGTGTGATCCATTTATATAATATTAAAATTGATATATAATGTATTATAAATATAGTGTCCGAGGGGCAATAGAAGGAATTAAATATAAAAAATTAAATATAATTAAATTAGATATAATTATAATAATAATTATATTTGCGTGGTTTCGAATTCATAACAAGTTATGTTTATATTAAAAAATACCTTATGTAATGCCAACTTTTACTATGCTACCAAAGGTTCCAAAAATGTCTGAAATTTATTTACTAGTTTTTATTTCCAATTAATTGACTACATTCGATGGTTTTGTAGTCGCCATTACGTTTATCGGTGGATTTATTCCAATATAAATAAATCATCTATTCTTACGACTTGTTATTTTATAGACTTAGAATCATTACACATACACATATATTCACACGTCTACATCCTTAACGGTATATGCAAAGACTATCGCCACCTGGAACGATCCTGACAAATCTCCCTTGCTTCACTCACACCCATTGACCTTCTCATATATGATAGTCTATTCTTCACACTACGTACACCCGCTTTGAGGAGAATCATTTCATACTTGTAATATATAGAAATTAATGTATTCAATTAATTTTTTAATCTATAAACTAATGTGTCTTAGAATTAATAAATAGTTGCATCAAGTCAAACGCGTTAAAACTGGCGCCACTGTGCATTGTCATGGCCACTATACGTTCGCGTGCTCCGAAATGAAAAATATTGTCTTTATTATTGAAAACCATATACAAAGTTACTGAGACTGCATTTTTAACGTTGACTGTACAAACTTCATTTATTTTGGTACATGCCCAAGCGGGATTTGGACCCAGTACTCATTGTTACATAGTCAAGTCCCAAACACCTGATCAACGCTGAATTCTAAATTGAGCGACAGAGAGAGCGCTCTATCGACTATAGTATATTCGCTTTAAGAAAATAGTGACGTCATCAAGGTCTCCATGATTTAACCAATGAGATTTTATAGGGGTTGTCTGTTATTGGTCAATGTGACTTCTTTTCTCATTTACTCACGTCTCATTGGTCAGTTTGACCTCTGATTATCATGACGTCACTACTTACTTAACGCGAATAGACTATAGTCTCTGGTGTACCTTCCTCGTGCAGCATGTGCAGGAAGTCTTCGCGCGTCATGGCGTCGCCGCCGTCCTCCGTGGCGTAGGAGGCGAAGACGCCGAACGCGGTCGCCAGCTGGCGCTCCGAGTCCCCCGTGGCGAAGCGGTAGTTGAGGTACAGCTTCATGAGGCGCTCGAACTCGATCGTCTCTTCCGGCTGCTTCAGGTACACCTGGTAGCGCGCCTCCGCCATCAGGTTGTCCATCTGCAACCAACGATAGCACTGAAACATGTCACGTGCGCTACACTTACACTGACAAACCGCATTCGCTACATTGACATGATAGTAATAGGTATCTTTATTGAAACATCAATTACATACAATATTCAACATTCATACATAAGAATAATAAAAAAACATAAAAATTACATTTCAAATAAATTAAAATACGATATCAGTTGTGGTAATCTCAAAAAGTGTCCAGCTCGGAGGTTGTCCACAGAGCCATACTCTTTAAGGCGGTGGTTATAAGTAGTACTTAAATCTGCAAGTTTATTAGTCTAAAGGCAACATATGACGCCATCCGTCACATCTGGTAGCCACGTTTTAACTTTGACTTGCCATAAATCTTCTGAGACACGTCGATGATCTCTAAAACCTTTAACTACCTTGTGAAACGCCTAAAAACAGCGAAAGGTCGCATACCTGGGGCATGTGCTTAGGCACGACCGGTATGAACTGCTGCAACTTATCATGATGGGAAAAGTTGCCGAAAAGAGACGACGTGGCCGTCAGAAAAAGTCCTAGCTGCGGAATATCTGCGAATGGACGGGGATTGCAAGTGCCACCGAATTGTTCCGCCTTTCTAAGACCAAAAAGGAGTATGCAGGGCTGACTGCCAACCTCCACTAGTTGGAGAGGCACTCTAAGAAGAAGTGAGATACTAAAGCCTGTCCTAGGTGTTCCTGTGTGTATGTGTGAGGCAGAGTGTAAGAGTAGCACTGACCTGGAAGTTGCTAAGGAAGAGCCCGAGGCCGCGAACCATGTCGGGCAGCGCCGCGACGGGCACGTGGCGGCCGATGGTGCGCGAGTGGGGAGAGCTGGTGCCCTGGCACAGGATCTGCATGTAGTAGAACAGGTCCCGCATCTCCTGGAACAGCGGCCCCGAGCGCCCGCCCTTGATGTGGCTGTAGAACGGCTGCAGGCCCGTGCCGCCGCGAGCCGTCGCCTCGTCCACCACTCTGCAATCACCATATTAGATACAATTACACCAATAAGACATATAAGAGTGAGATAAACGACATATGAAGAAGGGTGATGTAAAAAGTACATATAACCGCTGAGTGTGTATAAGGTGTATCAATGAAGCGAAAGTGGTTTGTCAGCATCGGAAATGATAAGAATTCGAGAAACAGGGGCGATGTTTATGTATTTAATCAATCAGCTTATGTCAGTCCACTGCTGGACGTAGGCCTCCCCAAGGCTACGCCACAAAACGATCACTCGTGGCCCTCAGCCAAACACTACCAGGGACCTTTTTCAGGTCATCGGTCCATCTAGCAGGAAGGCGTCCTACACTACGTTATATATGTATTACACCAAGAGAACCTGCTCCTTGTTTAAGCCACGAAAATAGAAATCAGAGGAAAACGTTCCTCACTATTACTCTAACTCTAAGGTGGAAACACATGTTATAAACGTTAATTTAGCCATATGTATACACACATAACAGACACGTCAAATTAATGCAAAATTTTGTCATTCTTCTGAACCATCGTTTCTTGATCCAATGTTCCCAATGTGTTTTAATACCATCATCACCCCCATAATAATGCCGAAAGCTATAGAGTATCGATGCATTTTTTTAATATTACTATAATATTTAGGACTTAATTTAGGACATAATTACACCAATTGAACTAGCCCGTAGGCAAGTTCATTTAAGACTTGTGTTAAGGGTCATATTCATATGAGCTAGATATCTATTCAAAAATTACTATTCAATAATTAGACTCACTTAAACCTCGCCTCCCACATATACAGGCACGTATCGGACTGGCCTATGTTGAACAGCAGGTCCAACTCTTGGCGATACTCTATGGCAGTTATCTGTGAAACATTGAACAAATAAGTTCATATAATACACGAATTAGGCCTTTACTTACATCGAGGGATATAGAGATTGGACTATCCCTCTCGGGCTTGGGACACGATATATATCGGTAACCTTTAGAATCTGGTACTAACAATATACATACACATCGCGTCTGATTCCCTGTAAAGGGATAGGCAGAGATCACGGATCCCCATCTGTCCTGATCCTGACAAAACACTTCATTGACACTCCTACACACTCGACTGTTATAGGTACTTCTAACGTCACTCTTTTTCAATATGGTTTCTATTTGACTGTCATATATCCTAGGAGTGACCGCCGTTCCACTTCACCTACATATATTCCTTTTATGAATCTACTATCGTTCCTCCGCATAACAATAATAATATGACGACCTCCGTGGCACGTTCGGTTAGACACCTGAACGCTAATTCGTGAGGTCCTGGGTTCGATTCCCGGTGGAGGCACAGTTGAGAACTACGCTTTTCTACTGCTTTCCAGTGTAGTCGTTGATTATATATGCTATATATGTATTTATCTATGTATAATATGTATACATTTCTTACATATATGTTGAATAGTACCCTTAACACAAGTCTTAAATGTACTTGCCAAGGGGCTAGTTCAATTGGTGTAATAATGTCCAAATATTATTATTATTATATAACCTATTGGGCGACACACTAGTAACCTGTCAGCTATGTTCTATTATGACACCGCAACCTCTCCAAAGTTTCATCCACTCCGAAAGGGATTAAAGGATGTGAATGTACAAGTATGGCTAATACCAACCTCAACAGGATGAGCCAGCATCCCGCCGTGCGCCCAGGGGTTGCCGTCCAGCGGCAGTTTCTTAATGCCCAAGTGCTTCTTCGTCGCGAACACCAAATACAGCTTGTCATAACTGCCAATAGGTAAAGAAACAAGGGAACCGTTTATTATTCCCTGAGAGATAATAGTCACGAAATGACTGAATGATGATTCGACGTAACTCAGTTATTTGTGGCTTTCTTCCCGGCATGTGGTCGGAATGGACAAAGGAACTAGGAGTATATGAAATCTATTGGGTTATTAGCTAGCAACCTGTCACCAATGTTCTAAATAACATAGAAACCTTATCGAATGGATATGAATTTATTTATCATATTGATAGTTTTCATTTTTAAATTTATGTATGTTAATTAAGCTGTTATTGTAATTTTGCCCTCTTGTTGGTTCTAACATAATATCAGCGTTGCGTTTGCTTTTTGCCGCGAAATAACATGCGCAAGCTATACCCCTTAGTCTGTAAGTTTGATTTGTAAACTTTTGTATTGTGTATGTTTTTATGGCTGTAAATAAACGCTTTATCATTATTATGGTTCTAAAAACTGACCTAGGAGATATTATCGTGTCTTGGAGGTTCTCTTCACATCTGAAGGAATTAAGGGACGTGAACAGTCGTCTATGGTGCGTCAACAAAGTCAGCAGCTCAGTAAAAGTTGAAATTACAAATAATTATTTTTGGCTGAATATTTGGTCAGTTTTGATGCCATATTGGCCAAATATGTTTGCTTTGGGATTATATTTGGATCCTCAACTGGAACGAACCGAAGAACAAGGAAGAGAAGAATTGGAGCTTCGATTTCGTTTTTCTTCTGTTGTAGCGGCTGGCGGCGTTGGTGTAACCATGGCGATGGAATTACAAGAAGTTCAAACGTCGTGGCATTAGTGTTTGTACTTGAGCCGACATATCCTTAGTGGTGAATGGCTTAATAAAGCATATAAAAAAGGGACGTCAACGTACATGTACGTAGCCTCCTACAACAAGTCGGATAGAAAGGCAGCTAGTCCTGATTCCGTGGGCGCGGATACTCACTCGACCCTGTTGGGGTTCTGCTCCAGCAGGATCATATGTCGCACCGGGGTGTCGAACTTTGGCTGCATCGTCATCGACAGGTGCATGCCCGTCTCGTAGTTTATTATCTTGAACTTGTACTGCGAACGAGACACGAGATCAAACATAACAAGTCTATAAGGAGGTAATACTAAACAGATCTGAATCTAGTGATACAGAGTCGAGCCGTAGAAAAATTCCTTACATCTGCATATTATAAAAATGTAAACTAAGTTAAGTAAATGTATAAGTTAATAATATGTACATCGTAGTAAGAACTTAATACTTTTATTATTCGAAACATAGAAAATAAGGCCATATATTATGTTTTGTTACTTTGAATTCCAATGCTTTTTTTACGCATGTGACACACATAAAGTTTCTTTCTTTCTTACATATGACACGAAACAAATCATCAATAAAAGCTGGTTAGCCCAGGAGTGCGAGAAAAAATGGGTTTGGACGACGCTGTCTGCTAGCTTGAGGGGACGTCGCTGCTAGCGCTGCTACTCCGCCAAGCCTTGATTGGCATGAATGTCAATACATACAAATCACGACTGATTGCTTGTAGAGATAGGCAGAGATCACTTTCGCTTCATTGACACTAATACACCTCTTCATACACACTCGGCAGTTATATGTATGTAGCGTCCCCCTTTTTCAATATGGCGTCTATCTGACTGACATATGTTTCCTTGGGCCAGCCCTTACGTAACCGCCCTTCCACATCACTCACATATATTCCTATTATCAATCTTCTATCATTCATCTGCATAACATCGAAGCACGAATGTAAAACGAGTACTGACGTTTTCAACGGCGCCCATAACGAGGGGCAGGTTGGTGTGGTGCTTGGCGGGGTCCAGCGGCCGGTCTGGCCACCACTCCACGGCGCACGTGAACGCCTTCCGGTTGAAGACGCGGTCGATGCTGCGCAGCCCCAGCACGCCGTCCCGCGACGCGCCCAGGTCGTACTCCACCATGTGCATGTCCAAGCTGCAACGGCACATAGCGTGAGATGCCTCTCTGCATCCCTTCGTACCAACTAGTTAGTCATCCAGTCAAATGTTTACGAGTTCAATTTGGTGAAATAAGTAACTGGTCTGGATTGGTCGAATACAGTCTTCACAACCAACAAATGATGGGGTACACCCATAAGTTCGTAGGTTGTGAATGTTTACAAGCTACTAATGTAGCCTGAAGGAGAGTTAATACCTATCAGTAACAAGTAAGAAAACATTCAACTGATAATAAACGGTCCTTCGAGCCGGAAATTAACCTGGCACTGATTTGAAATCGGAAGGACGGCAGTTTTACATCCTGATACTAATGTTAAATGTAACCAATGAGATATTTAGTTTACAAAGTTAGTCCACCGCTAAAGGGATTTCTGCCATCGTAAGAAAAAAAGGCACAACTAACATTTTTAAATATTGTGTTATTTACTTATTTAGAATCAGAAAAAGGACATCTTATCAATTTTTTGTAGAATTTTATCTTCGGAATTTATTTATCAAGGAATTCGGAGATACCATAGGCGAACAATAGGTTTCCACACTATGAAGCAGAATATGGTAAAAACTTTAATCCCGATTATCTCAGTTTGACCAAAATGATAAATGTGTTTCCCTTTTCTCGTACAACGGCAGATTTGACGTCAATATATGCTACAAGCAATATCAAATAATTTGCCACATTATTATTTTTTCAGAAGTTTTCATTCCATAAAACATAGATGGCACTGTAATTATAATTTGATTTTTATATTATATTCTTCGCTCCTATTAGTAGCAGGGTGATGTTATATAGCCTAAAGCCTTCCTTAATAAATGGTCTATCTAACATAAAAATAATTTTTGAATTCGAACCAGTAGTTCCTGAGTTTAGCGCGTTCAAACAAACAAACAAACTCTTCAGCTTTATAATATTAGTATAGATATGCTAATATGCTATATGATATGGCAGCTGACCTGAACGAGAGCAGCGTGAAGTAGCCGTCGTCGTTCTGGCGCGAGGTGAACATGAGGCTGGTGATGGGCTTGTAGTGCGTCTTGTACTTGCCCAGGAACGTCCAGCTGAACGAGTCGCACACGTGCTTGTACACCAACACCACGCCCGTCAAATCCTGCCATCAAAACAATACATACGTATATGCGCTTGACGATTTGTGTATATACACTATACTATGGAGTAATTAATAAGAGGAGTGGGTCTTATGCAATATTTGTATCGAAACTAGCGTGGCATTACGCGGGGTAAAACGAGGTACGCGGGATGGAGGGGAGATATTACAACCAATCAAAAGACGGCATCGGCCAATTTAAATTAGGTATCCTTTTTCTACTACACATTTTAGAGTCGCCATTTGGACTCCGCACCGCATAACGGGGACCGCTCCTTACGCCGGGTCCTCTATATATTTGGTTCGTGCACTATACGCCCTTTTTTTTATTATGGCGTGGGGCCTCTCGTAGCCCGCGTTTCACTAGATAGATAGCGCCCAATGTGATAGGTAGTTAACCGTATCGCCGTATAACAACATTAACTATCCCGAGGGATGGGCAGGTTTCCTCACGATGTTTTCCATCTAAGTTAGAGACTGCAAATTAAGTGCATATCCGAAATATAGTTTGTTCTACTTATTACTGAAAGTCTGATGTCGAAAATTGCATTTGCGTAGTTCAATATACTTAAATAGTATCCCGTTCTATCCTGGGATGCAAAAGAATGCAAACAAGCTTTTGTTCTTCCCGGCATGTCGTAGGAGGTGCGTAGAGACCAAGGATTAATGGAATCTGTTGGGTGATAGGCTAGCATCCTGTCCCCAATGTTTCATATAACATCACAACCCCAATATTCATTCTAAAAAGAGACCTTGGGGATGTTATCGTCTCCGAGGTTCTGTCCATCCCGAATGGGATTAGAGGACAAGTATGTATATGTAAACAGTGTTTTTATTCTAGTTAGTGTATCTAATTTAACAAACCATGAGTATTGGATCGTGTTAGTGGCTTAATATTTTCTGTGTCTTTAGAAATACTAAGGTTGGCTAGCGAGAATTCTACCAAAATCATGTACTAGATTATCACAGTCCTGTTGTCATCTTGTAACAACCTAACCAAACTACCATAAGTGAGCACTCACCGCCACCGCAAGAGTGAGCGAATCGGGGCTGAAGGTGAGCATGGCGAGAGGGTTGCTGGTGTCGTGGAAGGGCCGCTTGCTCAGCACGTCCAGCGTGGTGGGCTCCAGGAACAGCAGCTGCCCACTGCTCAGCCCCACCGCCAGGTTCAGACCTGGCACAAGCATTTCACTGAGTTTGTGTTTACAGTTTGATTATGTTAACAATATTAGAACGAAATATTTTATTGAAGCAAGAAAAGAAAGAAAGTTAATGAGTATATAGTCGTAAATGGAAATCTAACTAGTAGCTGTTTTCCCTAATATGTCGTAAGACGCGACTAAGGGATTAGAGGTAAATGGAATCAATTGGGCGACAGACGAACTACCTGTTACGTATGTGCCATATCAATTCTACATTGACCTCAATAGTACTACTAAAAGAATCAGAAGTACTTTGTATCCAAAAATCCTTCTGAGAAAATGAGCCTGCTTACACATCCATATAAACAAGAATTAAAGTACAATATCTCATTTTCATATATGGTTATAAATGAACTGACCATTGGGCGAGTACTTGAGCTGCGTGACGGCCACCTCGGGGCGGGTGACGAGCGCCTTGGACGTGACGGAGTCGCTGTCCACCGGCCGCACCACCTTCAGGTGCTCCGCCAGCGCCACCTGGCGGAAGATGCTGCGGTCGCCCAGCCGGTACAGCTGCACCGTGCCGTCCTCGTGGCCCAGGCACACCGACAACCTGGGTGACCGAAAAACAAAGGTTCACACAGGTGGTGTACGATGTTTTGTGGCCGTTTTTGATGAATAGGCATGTTTCCTTTCGATGCTTTCTAACAACATAAAAGTAATTAGTGTTATAATTAAGTAGGACCGTAAAAAGCCAATCTCAGAAACGAGAATTAGTTTAATGTCTCTGAAGAAGATACAGGCACCGGCGCTTTTTTCGATAAATAGGCATATTTTCTTTCAATGCTTTCTTCCACTGAGCCACGTTCGTTTCAAATGATTTAGACACACAATTCATGCTTGTATTCCCTTTCGGAATCTCTTAATTTAATTTGAGACCATTACTTAATTTTATTTCCAAATCAGGTAGATAAAGATTTAGTGCACTTAAAACTAGTAGTTAAAGAAAGCGATTGTTTAGTAGATACGATTGGAATATATAATCTAAGACTTTATAGTACGAGTGCGGGCATACTTGTAAGGATGCAGGGAGAGGCAGGTGATGCAGGAGTTGATCATGTCGAGCAGCTGCACCCGCCGCTGCGTCGCCAGGTCCACGAACAGCACGCCCTCCTTGTGGGACACTGGGGACACACAACAAACGATATAGTGTAATACGATGAGATACGTAGAAGAAGGATTCCACAAAGATAAGACAAACGTGTTCTGACTATTAACCCTTGCGGGATAGTCAGAAGTTTAGGATGCGGAGGACATTCTATAGCCACCTCGAACCTAGTGTTGACCATAGTCAGTACTTAATGTGACAGATGGTAAGCCATGTCGCCATTTTTAACCACTAACTAATAACTAATACCTTTTCGGAGAACAGGTAGTTTTCCTTACGATATTTTCCCTCACCGTAGTATTCGTTGCATTTCTCAAATGTATTACGAAAATGTACATAGAAATTCATTAAATTTATATTCCATAGGTACATGCTCAAGCTGGATTTGAACCCTGTACCCACCAATACACACTCTAGCTCCAAACAACTGAGCTATGTCGGATTCTTAGGATAGAATTGTAAAGGATTTGCGTTGTAATAACGACATGATACAGTTATACAATTGTCACCAGTCCTGTCTCTTAAACGCTTCGGGTGCTCTAGTAAATGGGGAAGCAGATTATCTTAGGTACATTTTTATATATTTATGTGACATAGTATATTAGGTAGCAACATTTTTCTAATATTAAATCCTCATATGGGCGGGGATCCTGTGATCTCTGCCTACCTCACTGTAGGGAAATGGGCGTTATGCGTATGTAAAAAATATTTTAGCGGTCACCCACCACCAATCTCCGAAAGGCAGTCGTGACTCGATATTTATCTATTTATGCATATTTACGGAATTCGTCTCAAGGCGGATGAACAATTACTACTTCTGCAGTTTGCGGACTTGGACACCCGAACCTTCATTCATCCCTCAAGGGCAATGGTCATAAAAGTGTGGTGACCTCTAGACCGCCACACACAGAGAGAAACCAAAGTTGCAATTAGTTAAACATAATTACCACAGATGACGCCACCAAGAATAAAATAATAATAATTTCCAAGTCAGGCCATTAGCATGGACGAACACCTGCCCAGGTAGGAAGCTTCCTCTTTTCCTGTAGTACACCGTGGATTCTACAGAGCGTTTGCATAAAGTTGTATAATATAAGTGGGAGTTTCTACAGGCCCATTGAAAGTGTTAATCTACTCACTGACGACGAAGTCTCTCACGAGGAACATATCCTGCTGCATGGTGGCCTCTTTGGGCAGCTTCTCCCGGAACAGAACCTGGGAACGATTTATACATACAAAACATCAAATATAATCACGCATCTACTTCCTTACGGTATGGGTAAACACGATCGGTGGTCACCTTGAACTATCCTGACAAATCTCCTTTACGTGTAGTAACACCCATAGTCACACCTATTAAACTTCTTATGCATGCTCTTCTTTATTAGAAATAAAATTTATTCCTATAGATATACTGCTATGCTGGTTAGGGCCGTAAAAAGAATGCTAACTATCCGCCGTTTTTCCAGGCATGTCATAAGAGGCGACTGGATGGCGATGGAATGGAATTGGACGATGGACTAGCAAAAAGCATTCAAGGAAGTGAGTTTATGCGTATATGTTATATATACAATACCAATGCATGCTTCAATTGTTTTCGGGACCAATTGATACTCGGAGATCTAAAATCTCCTCAAAAAGGATATAAATGATATATTCTAATCTAAACTTCATATAAGTATGTAAGTTATATATTATTCTCTTGAATGAGACTACTTATTCCTGCCGATTTAACTAGTACGTAATAATTTAACGTTTAAAAGCATCTTGCAAAACTTTATTAAATTATTAAACAATATTCACATGAGGTAATAAATCAAAATAATATTTAGATAAATAAAGTTGAAAATAAACTGATACTTATAAAATAAAATCTTAAATCTAAATGTATTTGCAAATAAAATATATAATAAATCTCCTTGGTCATACTGAGTTGAAATATTTTTCGGTGAAAACATTGATAGATAATGTTGTCCAATAGTAAATTAACCTTACATCCTTTAGACGCATTCTAGGATATTCTGGGAAGAAGATGGTTAACATTCCATTTATATCTCTGACTACCCTTTACTTTAACGACCCTTAACTCTTGCAGGTTAGTCAGAGGTTCTCGTTTCTAGCAATAGTCTAGGTAGTCATTCTATAGCCACCTCGAACCCACGTGTTAACCAGGGGCCCAAGTCTATTAATTAGTTTTAGCAAAATCGTAGTCAAATTTCACCATTTATTGCCGTATAAGTGTTAAGTTTCACGTTAAAAACAGGGAACTTTTATTATTCCACCAACAACTTCACCGTTACTGAAATGATATTGAATTACGATTTTGCAAAAAGCATCAGTGGAGCCAAGTCCCTACATGATCAGTCCTTCGTGAGACAGGTGTTAAGTTCCCTAAACTACGTACCAACCAAATCGTCAACTCTCTCTAAAAACTCATTAAAAATGTATACCTTATTGGAGGCCGCCGCATCGTCACCTTGTCGCTTTTGCATCTCTCTTTCGTAGCACATGCACAACTTATTCTCTGAAACATACAGAAAACAGAAAATAATAAATACAATAAGACACATGACAGTCACGGACGCCACATTGAAAAAGGTTGACGTTAGGAATACCTAAACCGCCGAGTGTGTACGAGTGTCAATGAAGCAAAAGTGGTTTGACAGGATCGGAACAGATGGGAATCAGTGATATCTGCCTACCTTTCTATAAAGAGACCGGCGTGATATAATATTCGGTTACATAACAAACAATAGAAATATATGTACACCTTATACATTCACATATGTATGTCATGCGTCTTCTATGGTTTGTCAACAAAATCAGCAGATTAGGAAAAGTTCTAATAACAAATAGATATTTTCGGCATAATGTTTTGTCAATTGTGATGCCAAACTGGAATTGGAACCAATCGAATAACGAGGAAAATAAGATATTGGAGCTTCAACTTCGTATTTCTTCGGTCGCGGCGGCTGTCGGTAACCATGATAACGGAATAACAAGAAGTGCAAGCGCCATGGCATCAGTTTTTATTCTTGCGAAGTAACAATATACATATCTATCCCTAGTCCCTTAGTCGTCTCTTACGACATGTCTGGAAGAACGGCAGCTAGCTAGCGTTCTTTTTACGTCCCCCAGCTAGCACGGGACAATAACAATATCATCAATTTTAATTATTCAAGGTCAGTTCATATCCATGTCCATCGCCTCTATTGCGAAGGTAGTAATTCTATGGCCACCTCGAACTCACGTGTTGAACCAGATAGTCAGTACTCAATGTGACAGGCGGAAAGCCATGTCGCCATTTATAAGCACTAAATATGTTGTTTTGGGATTATATCTGCACCTTCAATTGGAACGTACCAAATATTTAGGAATTCCTTTTTCTCGTTGAAGCAGCTCGCGGAAACCATGGCGACGAAATAACAAGAAGTGTATTCGCCACAGCTCGAGTTTTCCTACTCTCGCCGACATAATCTAATTTAATGAACGGCTTAAACTGATTTACTATTAATTTTGTAAAAGTAAAAAATCTCTGTTGTTTGGGGCTTGACTCTGTATCAGTGGGTTCAGGTTCAAATCCCGCTTGAGCAAGGCCAATGGAAATGAAATTTCATGAATTCCTATGTACATTTTCGTAATTAGAATACATTTACGAAATACATGGTATACGTCGTCGAACCTGTTCCCCGAACAGTTAATAGTTACTGCTTGTGAATGGCGACATGGCTTACCACCTGTCACATTGAGTACTGACTATCTGGTCAACACGTGGGTTCGAGGTGGCCATAGAATTACTACCTTCGCAATTGCGGAGATGGTCAGCTGAACCTCTGACTACCTCGCAAGGGTTAATGGTCGTAAACGCGTTTGTCTTTCGTTTGTAAAAGTGTAGTGTATGACTCACTAGATGGCCCCAGGATCTGCGTGGAGCGCGGCGTGGGGTCGAGGCTGAGCGCGCGCACGCAGTCCAGCGGCACGCCCGCCAGCCAGTACAGCAGCCGCAGCTGCGGGGTCGAAGCAGCGGACGCACCCCTCCTCGTCGCCCACCACCATCGTCCTCAACGCAACAAACAAATAGGTATTCAATTTTAAATCATATCAAACGCTTCACGACTTGTGTATACACACTTCCTTTTAGTCAGAGGCTTAAGTATCCATCTCAACATTGTAGTGTTGCAACAACACCTAGTCTCTTAGTCGTCTCCTAAGACATACTGGGAAGAAATTCAGGCACTAAGATTTTATTTAGATTAATGGCTATGGATAGAAATTCTAATGTAACATTTTGATATTTATATGATATTGTATTAACAGTTCAACAGAGCCCAATTACCTTCCTGTCCTCATACAACATGTCTGCAAGAAAAGCAACTACTTATCTTTCTACTTAAACTCTAGACTAGTTAGTTCCACTCACTTATCGGCGTAGGCGATGACGTTGATCCGGGCGCTGCTCACCCTTAGGGGCTTGACGAACTTGAGGGTGAGGTAGTCGGTGGGGTGCTTCTGCGGCTCCTCCAGCAGCGGCAGGCACATGGAGTAGCCGTACACCAGCAGGTACCCTGGACGCCCAGCGGGACAACGTCACATACATATGATTAATAATTAACGGGACTTATCGTATACCTTAAAAATAAAGGTAATTTTATTATTTTCTGGGTTAATAAAGGTAATTTTATTATATATAAACTTACGCGATAAGTCCCGTTAATTATTAATCATGGGTATAAATCGCGAATCTCTTAAAACTATAGTTTCATACATACACATCACGCCCAAAAGAAACCTTTTTGTAACATGCAAAGATTATGGTTGTGACGTGTATGTATGTAATTTCCTTGGGTTAAAATATGATACGTTAAATCAAATACTACCTTGCTTTCATCCGGACATGCGTTTAGGTTTAAATGTGATTTATTGAACTATGGGCTGGTAACACCACCAATATTCACAACACCGTTTGTAGAGTTGTTGCTAAATGTTACCAATACCATTATATAAAACATTTTCTAATGCGCGTTGTATCAAAAATTATAGTGTTGGCAAATGCCTTTGGGTTAAACGGCTTGTTATTTTACATACATACATACATATATCTACATTCACGTCCTTTAATTCCTTTTGGGGTGAACAAAAATCGGGGTATAATATCTCCTAGGTCACTTTTTAGCATGATTGATTTCGGAATTTCATTGTCATAACACTGATAACAGGTTGTTAGCCTAATAGATTTCTTTGAACCCTAGTCCCTTAGTTGCCTCCTATGGCATGCTTGTTATTGCGTTGTTTTATTGAGGTGTCTTAGGTTCCATCCACCCTGAAAGGGATGTGAATGAGCATACGTTGGCATACGTACCTTTGGTGGTGCCCACCACGACGCTGGCGGTGTCGGGCACGAAGGCGAACGCGTGCAGGCGGCCCCACTCGGCGGCCAGCCGCTTGTCCACGCGCCGCACCGACAGCTGGTGGCGCTCCGTCTCCACCATGTTGCCGCGCTCCACCACGAACACTTTCTGCGCAAATAAGAAAAGGATCATCCTTATTCATCATCAGCACCTGTGGCTCAATGCTATGTTCAAAATAAACGATTCACGCCCATTAAACCTCGCTTTGTAGTCAGTGCTTCGGACGACCATCTTCGCAATAGTGGAGAAACCAATTCCATGGCCACCTTGAAGCCACGAGTTGCCCAGATAGTCAGTACTTAATGTGACAATCACTTTTTTTAGTACAAATTTCAATGTAATGTAAACTTGTACGAATGCAACCATTACGAATCACACAATTCTATATAATCACCACAGCTATTACTATGGAATTATGTGATTCCTTATCGTTATAGTATGAAAGAAGATGAACTGACAAAAATAGAGAAAGGAATGTTAAGGAGATTTGGGCACATGGAGATGATGGATGTAAGGACTGTTCGTGACGAATGAAATCTATAAAGATAAAGTGGAAGGTAAAGTTGGACGGGGTAGACTGTGTAGAACTAATCCAGATCAAATTGGAGACATTATTCTCAAGCGTATGTAGCGTGAGGACAGATAAGCATGTAACTATGAGTGAATATATGTATACACTTGAGAATAGCAGACCTCTGCGACGCCGATCCACAGCTCCGTCTTGGTGATGAAGACGAACTGCTTCGTCTGCACTGGGTTGAAGTCTATGCTCAGGATCGAGTTAGCCGGCAGATCCAGTATTTTCTCAGCTGCGGAAGAATAATACGTTTTGTTTATATACATAAGTATGCAATACACCGTGCTAGCTAGGACAGCAATTTGTTAGCCCAAAAGAAATGCTAACAAATTGCTGTTCCTCCCGGTATGTCATAGGAGACGAGTAATAGAAAAGGGATCAATGAAACCTATTGGGTAATTTGCTAGCAAATCACAAGTTTTTGGTCTTTGACGATCTGTCCACCTCGATAGGGGTTGAAACAATAAGAAATATTGGTGTTTCACGTAAGGTGCTGAATTTATCTGAACAGTGTATTCGAGATGCTAATAAATCACATACATCGTATCGCGGAGATGACCGTGCTAATTACTGACTGTACTTAATAAAATACCTACTTTTACAGTTTTGTAAATAAATGTTGTGAGTTGAATATCATAACAAGCAACACCCTAGCTGTTTTAAGACGGAAGATTTCCCGTTCTAACACCTTATTTAATAAAATGATATAATCAACTAAATAAAATGATATTTTTGTCTATGTATACACTAGTTAATTTATTGATACCCTGATCAGCTGTTGCCTGTTGTTAGCCTATGTGTCTCCCAGTACCTTGGTGACTTGCCCCCTGTTGTACAGTTACCGTGTGCGCCGTCGTGCTTGTAGGCCCAGATCCACCAGCGCAGCTGCGGGCCCTCGTCGGCGTAGGCGAGCGAGAGCAGGTGCTTGGCGTCGGCGCTGAGGCAGGCGGTGGCCAGCGGCAGGGGCCCGTGCGGCGCGTGCAGGGAGCGCACCGGCAGGAAGTCCTCGCGGTCCCACACCACGATGCAGTTCTCGGGGCCGCTGTCCGCCGTCAGGATCCAGCGGCACGTCGCGTCCGTCGCCACTTTTATTATCGTTTGGGTCTGCAATTATGGTATCAGCTGTGGTATCAGTACGTTAGCACAAATATAATATTGTTAGAAGAGCTAAGGTGGACCGCAAAGCCTCTTAGTATGATTCATATATCGATGGTAAATAATAGTATGTATTTAAACAACCAGTCTCGCTTTCTTGATTCTATGTTCTGATTCCTTTAACGTTATAGGAGTTTTGCCCCGATATACAGGCTTTAATGCCAATTCCAAAACTTACGCAGTACTCAACTATCTATTCACAAAGTGCGACTCACGTGTCCCTGCAGCATCCTCATCCGGTGCTTGGTCCAGTCGTAGAGGATGCCTGTATGGCCAGCCGCGTACAGGATGGTGGTGCGTCCGTTGTCGTTCATGTTCACCACGGGGACCTTCGGGTTGTAGCCGTGGACCCAGCGCAACGCCTAGAAAATAAAAACAACACTTATCCAGGGGTAAAGCCACTAATGATTTTTGCAAAATATCAACTCAATATCAGATCAATAAGGGTGTGGAGTTGGTAGTGGATTAGCAAGTGACAAATTTCGCCATTTTTAAGCGTAATTTGACACTCTTGGTTATCCACTACCAACTTGACACTATTACTGATCTGATATTGAATTGCGTTTGAGCTTAAATGCATTAGTAGACTTGGGTCACAGAATTTAGTTAGTTAGCTCTTATGAAATCTCGTAATACCTTAAGAATGATGGTGTTAAGCTATTACATAAACATACGACTGGGGCTGCGATGTCATAATGGAACATTGATGACAGATTGCTAACCCATCCCCCAATAGATTCTATTTACTCCTAGACCTTTAGTCGCCTCTTAAGATATGCCACGAAGAACGGCAGCTACTTAGCATTCTTTTTACGTCCCAGGCTAGAACAGTATGTATGTATATGAGTCTCAATGAAGTGAAAGTGATCTGTCAGTATTGGAACAAATAGGGATCCGTGATCTCTGTGTACGTATGTATGTACTAGAACAGCTATAAATTAATATATCAAATGGTACCAATACTTACATAGGCTGGTTTTTTAAAGAAGCGATCGTCTTCATACTTGATTCGCTCGAAGTAATCCGAAATAGTGGCTCCGAACAACTTGGACGCTCCCTTGAACGGGTTGTCTTCGTCCATCGAGTCATCTCCTGCAGCTTCTACCATTGTTATAAGATAATAAAAGGTAATTTTTAATCGCACAACTTCATATAATATTTAAATTATTCAGCCAACTAAGTTTCACAAGTCCTAACAACAGATGGCGTGACTGTCTGTTATGGTTCGGTAGAAAATGTAGGTTTCCTCTCGAAGTTATCCCTTGTCGTTATAAATAATAGCATGAGATCATCCCAGATATTCCATTCAGATATACAGCATGCAAATTATTACTATAAGTTCAGTGATAGACCGAAAACAATGTATAAAAGCAGCTGCAGTCGTCATTAATAAATATTCTTAGCAAGATTTATAATATATTATTAAGTAATTACACAGAACTATGTCTAAGTTACTATAACGTCCTTAAATAAACTCTATGTAAGTTATAGATTGTTAAAACACTGTCCCTTATCAAAACGGAGGGAATACTGTTTATTTCGGTAACTAAGCAACGCGGCCTTATCTTGCGAAGGATATAGATAGACGATTCAATTGCTGTAACTATCAAAGTGCAGTCCTATATTCCAATAAATAATATCGACCAAATCTATATCAAAAGCCATGTCAATACATCCCGTGCTATCTGGGACATAAAAATAATGTTAATTAGCTGCCCTTCTTACACACCGTAGAAGGCGACTTAGGGACTAGGGGTAAATTGAATTTATAGGCTAACTAGTGACCCGCTCCGGCTTCGCACGGGTATAAGATATATAGCCTACTCTACTATTTAATAAATGTTACTTATAAACCTTCCTCTTGAATCACTCTATCTTTTAAAAAAAACCGCATCAAAATCCGTTGTGTAGTTTCAAAGATTTAAGCATTCAAAGGGACATAGGGACAGAGAAAGCGACTTTGTTTTATACTATGTAAACGGTGTAAGGTGGCGGCGCAAATATTTCTAAACTCATAAGAAAGCATGTGATAGAAATTTTTAGAATCTATCCTAAACTAAAATAAAAATTAAACTAAAGTATACATACATACACATCACGCCGAAATCCCTGTAGAGTGGTAGGCAGAGATTACGGATCCCCATTTGTCCCGATCCTGACAGACCAGTTTCGCTTCATTGACACTAAAGCATACATACATACATACTTCACTACCTGTGTATACACACTCCCTTTTTTATTATGGCGGGGTAGTCAGAGGCTTGAGTGCCCATCTCCGAAATTTCGAAAGCATGTTAGGTATGGGTCATTCGAAGCCCGCGTATCTCGTGATAAGTAGTGAACCGTATCGCCGTATATAGGCACGGACATTACCTATCCTGAGGGATAGGCAGGTTTCCTCATGATGTTTTCCCTCACCGTTAGCGACTGTAAATTATGTAGGTAAATGAAAAACACATATTTAAATTTCATTCATTGGTACATGCCAGAGTCGGGATTCGAACCTAGGACCTTTCTCATACGAAGTCGATGGTCTTACCCACTGGGCTACAGCCGCTTATAAGTATATATTAAGTATACATTTACCTTCATTTTTATCTTCCTTCTCATTGCTTGCCATGATTAAAATAAATTAATATTAAATACAATATAAATTAAAGACAAACTAAAAGAAATTTGCTTCAACGTTATTTTAAAATAAATATCAATATTTGTAATACAATTTATATTCACTGATTGTATTTGAAAGCTAAAAGTTTATGTAAAGAAACATGTGACCATTTATAAGTAAAAATTAGAAAATAAACAAGCTGACTACATACATACGCATCATGCCTGATTCCCTGTAGAGGGGTAGGCAGAGATCACGAATCTCCATTTGGTCCGATCCTGACAGACCACTTTCGCTTCATTGACACTCATACATCTTCCCATACACACTCGGTGGTTATACTCTTTTTCAACATAGCGTCTGAGTGTCTAGCTGACTAAACACTTGTTTAATGAGAAAAAAGCGTTAGGTGAGATGGATACATGAATTTCCTATCAATTTAGCAAAAGTTTAAGTTAAGTTTTAAAATGTAAAATATTGCCTTTTGCTCTTATAAACGTAAACCTTATAAAAAGTTACTGGGACTGCACTTTTAGCGCTGACTGTACCTAAGTATTATGCGTTCACTGAGTGAGTGCGTACGTGATAAATGAATACGCTTTGCAAATCATGTGTTGATTATATTTTGTATAAAAAAGACAAACACGTGTACGACCATTAACCCATGCCATGAAACAAGTAGGTTTCCTCACGACGTTTTCCCTCACCATAGTATTCTTCGATGCATTTCAGAAATGTATTTTTCATATCTGATGTTTATATGAAACGCACATGCGATGAATTAGTCAGAGCCAACTTGGACTTCCTATGACTAAGAGTATTGTGCTTAATTAGTTATCAACCGATCATTTTATTAATATATGTTATATGTATGTTATGTTCGTTTGTCTTCATAAACATTTCAGCGTCGTCATCTATGGTTCGTCAACGAAGTCAGCAGCTCAGTAAAAGTTGAAAATACAAATATTTATTTTCGGCTGAATATTTAGTCAATTGTGATGCCTAACTGGCTAAATATGTTCAAATATGACAAAAAAAAGACAAACGCGTTCACGACCATTAACCCTTGCGGGGTAGTCAGAGGTTCAGGTAATAAATACTATAATAATAATAATAATACCTCCGCAATCTTGCATATTGCGAAGGTAGTAATTCTATGGCCACCTCGAACCCACGTGTTGACCAGGTAGTCAGTACTCAATGTGACAGGAGGTGAGCCATGTCGCCATTTACAAGCACGTACAAGCACAAGTTTCCTCACGATGTTTTCCCTCACCGTAGTATTCAACGTATTTCGTAAATCTATTTTTATTACGAAAATGTATAGAGAAATTCCTCATCATCAGCCTGTATCAATCCACTGTTGGACATAGGCCTCCCCCAAATGACGCCATTTTTCCCTGTCAGTGGCCGTTCGCATTCATTCGATGCCGGCCAACCTGCGCAGGTCGTCTTCCCACCTTGCTGGGGGGCGCCCCACACTACGTTTACTGAGACGCGGTCTCCACTCTTGGACCTTTTTGCTCCAGCGACCATCCGTCTATCTGCATACGTGACCAGCCCAACTCCACTTCAGCGTGCTAATTCTTTTCATAATGACGGTCATTTCTGATGCGATCTACCAGAGAAAGCCCGAGCATCTTCCGTTCCATAGCACGCTGAGCGACCTTGAATTTATTAGCTAGTTCCGCAGTGAGTGTCCACGTCTCAGATCCGTACGTCATAACGGGGAGCACACACTGGTTGAAAACCTTCGTTTTCAGGCATTGGGGTAAAGACGACGTAAGTAAGTAAGAAATCCATTGGTACATGATCAAGCGGGATTTGAACCCTGTATCCACTGTTACAGAGTCAAACCCCAAACAACTGGGCTACGTTGAATATAAATGAAACATGTTCACTTTGGGATAAGATTTCGATTCTCAACTGGAACGAACCGAAGAACAAGGAAGAGCAGCATTGGAGCTTCGACATCGTTTGTCTTCGATTGTAGCGGCTAGCAGCGTTGGTGTTACCATGGCGACGGAATAACAAAAAGTGCAAACGCCTTGGCATCAGTGTTTGTACTTTAGCCGACATAACCTCAGTGGTGAATGACTTATTAAAGAATAAAAAGAAAGAAAGTAATATCAACGTCCATAGACGCTAAATTGAAAAAGCATGACGTTAGGAGTACCTATAACCGACGATTGTGTATGAGAAGATGTATGTGTGTCAATGAAGCGAAATTGGTCTGTCAGGGTCGGGACTAATGGGGTTCCTTGATATCTGCCCTCCCTTCTACAGGGAATCAAGTGTGGTGTGTATGTATTTACACGTATTACTAACTAAGCAGAATAAGCAGATTTCATCTGTATTTTCAATGACACACCACCACCAACACTTAAGGCACGAGATCATCGGTTTCATTAACAAATGGATGTTTCGAGGGATAGATACTGACGCAGTTGGATATGTTGCTGGCCCATCGGTCAATAGATTCCATTGATCTCTAGTCCCTTAGTTGCCTCCTAAAACATGGAAGAACGGCAGATAGTTAGCATTATTTTTACATCCCAACTAGCATAGGATAAAAAATATATGTTACTCAAATCCTAGTACAGTATTTTGGAATCACAATATCTCATCAAATATCTTGGACTTCGTTGCTTAGTAAAATTAGTTGGCAAGTCACTGGCTCAATACTCAATAGATTCCATTTATCTCTACAGTTCCTTAGTCGCCTTCCTGAACATGCTAGGTTAAAATTCTAGTCTAGTTCTAGTAGTAGTAAGAATCGGATTTGTAGTTCTTTTTGGTAGGCAATAAACATTATTAAGGAGTCGGTTTAAATATTTAGAATTGAGTCCTGGACTCGTGGCAAAAAGTAATAAAAATAGAAATCAAAATTTATAGAATTATAGAATTCAATTACGCTTTCGCTAAGTCACGTCATCTTTCTAAAAGATACCATACGATTTGAATAACATTCTTTTTGCTACTTGTCTCTTAGGGCCCTGGGGCTCAAAGACACTAATTTATTTTAGCAAATCCGTAGATCAGTAGAATTGCAATCGTACTTCAGTAAGTTCAATGGTGAATCTCAACTGTTGCTACTCCACTAACAACTTCCATTGACCATGGAACTGCTATCGAAATACGATTGCGATTTAACAGCACAACGGTTAAGCCTAAAATGAATTAATTATTCTTGAACAACATACATTGTATTTGAATATCTTAAAAACTATCCTTAAAAATAACATTTATATATCTTAAAAACGTTTAAAATCATAAAATATACTAAGCAATTATACGAGATTACACAAACAAAACACAGACCATTATAAATCCTCAATGGAATATAGAATTTTTTTGATTAGGTAATTCTTTAATATTTTAATTAAATTACTGATTCCCTCACTTTTCCTAATTTCCAGAGGCAACCTATTTTATAAGTATAATTAGTGGAGTAAGACCCCAGTAGAATTCCAACCAAACCCGAGTTAAGTATTGAGTGCAAAACAAGAGTACATGTCGTTGTTATCAAAAGGTCAGAGTCAGTTCAGTCGGTCACCCAGAGCATGGTCCCGAGCGGGATGCCGCGCCAACTCAATTGCTGCCTCTATTTCGTGCTTTTCTCCAGTGTACTGTGCTTGCCCCACCAGAGTGTCAAGTTGGCTGGTGTTCAAGAGGTACGTACTGTGATTGAAATAGAGTTGGCGATATAAATACGTATTTTTAAATAGTACAAAGAAGTGCTGTTGTAGTTTGCTAAGATAATGATAACAAATATCAACAATAACAGTTCATTATATAAAAAAAAATACAAATATGCTTCGCGTCTATAATCTTCAAAAGAGTGAACACAAATGAGTGTCGTAAAAACCCTTTTGTAACTATTATCGGAACAAAATAATAAATATTATTTGCTTCAAGACGAGAAGGTAGCTAAATTAGGATGAATTACTTTCTGTCATACTAGATAGAGACATAAATATAATGCAAGCTAGTGGTCTTTCTTTCCTATAAGTTCTAATAAGCCAGGGGTCATGAATCGGTTGGTGGGCTGACAACCTGCCACCAATGTTCCATATCAATATCACAACAAAGCTAAAATTGACACAGGATATATTATTTATTTGGCTATAAACATATCAGAAACTAATACTTTAAATTAGGTCTCATAACTAAGATGACAATTTGTAAGTAAATAATGGGTCCTGTCACCATCTAGAAATCACATCAAAATCATCATAAGGGACGTAAATGTTGCTTATGATAGCAGAAAGTAAGAATTAATCTCCAATGTAACAGTACACAGTCCATCCATAACTTTTTCAACTATTCCAAAACTCTCTTCTACACTCATTCATTGCCCTCCTTGTTATGTGATTTTCGTCTCTTCTCATTTCATACCATACATACCACGCTAGTCTTCCACTCTAAGTTTAAATGTACTATACATATGAATTCCTGTTCTATGTCCTGTTCTAGTTTGTGACGTAAAAAGAATTCTAACTAGCTGCCGTTCTTCTTGACATATCGTAGGAGGTAGCTAAGGGACTAGGGGTAAATAGAATCTATTGGGCCATGGGCTAGCAACCTATCCCCAATGTTCCATTATGACATCACAACCACATTATTTATGCTAAAAAGTGACCTAGGAGATTTTATATCTCCGAGGTTTCATTCCAACCTGAAAGGGATTAAAGGACGTGAATGTATATGTTTGATTAAATTACAAGTGACAAATACAATTACGCTTCGCGTCCTTATTCTAGAGACGTAAAAACCCTTTTGTCACTATTGACGGAAAAAATCAGCTTAACTTAGATAATCTATCTCTACTATATATGAATTCCAGCTGAACTTCCTGGTGCGCTATGGCTACCTGCCTGACGCTGGAGATGACATCCAGATGTCCTGCAGCCAGGGCTGCGTCTCGGAGGCGCTCAAACGGATGCAGGCCTTCGCTGGCATCCCGCAGACTGGACTCTTGGATGAGAAGACTCAGGAGGCAAGTATATATACATGCGTCACATTGATATAGTACTTTAGCTAGGAATAGGGCCTATGATACTCCAGAATTTAACGAACGCATCACAAATATCATTGAAATAATCTCGTGTCTTATGAAGCTTCCGTCCGGCGATAGGCTAGCGAACTGTGGTCAATATTCTATTATGTGTAAATGTTATCATGGTTCCGATGGTTTTGCTAAAAGTGACCGAACAGATATAGTATCTTCGAAATTCTGTCCGTCCAAAAATAATAAAACGATGTGTATGTGTTTGTAGTCATATTTTGAGTGTTAGCTTTCGCAAATGAATTAGGATTGAGTAATCAAATATTACTTCACTGCTAGGATAAGGTTTTCTCATGAGTGTCCCAAGACTTAGTTGACTCTCATACTCCCATTACTCGCGATCTTCTTCGGGTTATCAGTCTACTTGGCCGGAGGGTATCCTCCAATACCTTTGCAGTGAAGTGAATCCATTTAAGAACCGCCTTACTCCAACGGTCGTTGATTCTACGACAATCGTGGCCGGCCCTTAATGTGCCAACATTCTGTTCGCTCTAGAAATCACATATAAAGAGTATCATTTCTCTTTCAGTTGTTCACTCGGAAGCGCTGTGGAGTCCGCGACATTCTGCCTCCAGCGGTGAGGAGTCGTCGATACGCCATCATAGGGGGCTGGACCAAGAGGACCATCAGTTACAGGTACCTCCTTTGCTAATAGATAACATGATTAATAATGAACGGGACTTATCGCGTAAGTTTATATATAATAAAATTACCTTTATTAACCCGACGTTTCGGCTACGTTGCAGTAGCCATGGTCACGGGCAGACTGTAATAGATAACATGCACGTCTTTCAATGTCTTTCATGGTGTGTACAAACTTGATAAGACATATAACAGTCAGATAGACGCTATATTGAAACAGGGTGACGTTAGGAGTACCTATAACCGCCGAGTGTATATGAGAAGATGTATGAGTGTCAATGGCATCCGCGATCTCTGCCTACCCCTCTACAGGGAATCAGACGTGATGTGTATGTATGTACAAACTTGGACTTGGTTAGCTTTTATACATATTTGTTCCATCCTAGTCTGGAACGTAAATAAAATTTTACAAATTTACGATATTTTCTCAAATCGTAAGAGGTGACTTAAGGTATAGACTCTGTCAACCAACCTCGTTGTTCCTCCAAGGTTCCTTGTCAATGTCAACACGACCCGATACTTTAAGGAGACTTTATTTTAAGGCGATATGACGTAAATATAAACATACGTACATATAAATAAACCTTAAAATACCTTTCGTCTTACCACAATCCAAGGAAACAGCTGGTAACAATCTATTCTAGTTTCTGACTAGCATATGTTCTTAACAAATATGAATTCATTATGTCATGAAAATAATGTTTCAATAATAGAGATATTTCACGTCCTTAAGGCGGTTTCGAGGCTAATAAAATTTTGGAGATCTAATATGCTCATCTAAGTTACTTTGATTTAGTATATTATATGATAAAGAATGTTTACTCGCTAATATTCTTACAGGCATGTCGTAGGCGGCTACTTTGGGTACATAAAATCTATTAAGCTACGAGCTAGCAATCTGTCACCAATAATCCATATGACAGTACATCCCAAATATTCATGCTAAAAGTGACCCTGAAATATCATCTATTTTCCCATGATGAAGTCCTGAAAGGGGTTAAAGGACGTGAATAGATAAGTTTTGATACGCAATTATGTTTTGATCTCCTGCAGGGTATTGAACGGGGCAAGAACCCTGCCCAAGGACCGTGTTGAAGAGTTGATAGCTGCTGCATTCGCGGTGTGGGCGCCCTACGGAGGCCTCACGTTCGTCAAGAAGGACGACGGCGCCGCAGACATCAATATCTCCTTCCATTCGAGGGACCATGGAGACATGTATGTATATCACTATCACTACATAGTATAAAACAAAGTCGCTTTCTTTGTCCCTTTGTATGCTTAAATCTTTGAAACTACGCAACGGATTTTGATGCGGTTTTTTTTAATAGATAGAGTGATTCAAGAGGAAGATTTATATGTATGATAACATACATTAAATAGTGGAATAGGCTATATATTTTATACCCGTGCGAAGCCGGAGCGGGTCACTAGTATATTTATATATACGTTACTGATTTTTTTATTTCTTTAATATGCCATTCACCACTAAGGTTATGTGGTACAAACACTGATGCCATGGCGTTTGCACTTCTTGTTATTCTGTCGCCATGGTTATGCCAACGCCGCCAGCCGCTACAACCGAAGAAAAACGGGGATGAAACTCCAATTCTTCTCTTCATTGTTCTTCGGTTCGTTCCAGTTGAGGATCGAAATCTTATCCCAAAGCGAACATCTTTAGCCAGTGTGGCATCACAATTGACTATATATTCTGCCGAAAACAAATATTTGTATTTTCAACTTTCACTGAGCTGCTGACTTTGTTGACAATCCATAGAAGACAGTACGTTACTGTTTTTGTTTTAATTCTTTATAAGCCATTCACCACTAAGGTTATGTCGACGAAAGTACAAACACTGATGCCACGGCGTTTGCACTTCTTGTTATTCCGTCGCCATGGTTATGCCAACTCCGCCACCCGCTACAACCGAAGAAAAACAGGATGAAACTCCAATTCTTCTCTTCATTGTTCTTCAGTTTGATCCAATTATTATCCCAAAGCGAACATGTTTAGCTAGTTTGGCATCACAATTGACTAAATATTCTGCCGAAAATAAATATTTGTATTTTCACTGAGCTGCTGACTTTGTCGACAATTCATAGACGACGGTACGTTACTGTTAACTAACTGACTTTCATTCCAGCATGTCGTAATTAGTGACTACGGGATTTTACTATATTAGCATTATTTTATGAATATTTTATACCCTATGTGGCATTGATATATCATCAGCCCGTTAATTTTTTTTTTATTGACTGAGTGAGGTTTGCAAAGGTCCATACTTGAATTCATATTATTATAAGGGTGTGTTAACAATACACGACTATTAGTTTCCAATCATTTAATGAAATGGGAACCAGCTATTCAAGGCAGTGAAGATAGTGTTTCAATTACTTAACCTAACACTTCACTGCTGATTCCGTTGAAATATTACAGAAGCTCATTTTGCTGAACTAGCTTAGCAAACCACTTTCGCATCATTAATTCGATACACCTTTCTCTGCATATTTATTCGGCAGTTCTCGGATTTATTGATACGAGCTGATTAACACATACAGGGTCGCGCATTCAAAACGGTCAGTATGGGAAAGTCAGAAACTATAAGAGATACGAAGATTTGTTCTTAGGAACCATGTCACCGATTTTGATGAAAATAAAAACTGCTTTCATACTTTTTTAAAAAAATTAGTGCTTTAACTTTATTTACTTTATTTAAAAATAGTTGCTTTGAAAAAAGAAACATGCACTCTTCACTGTTACTTTTTAAATAACGATTGTATAGGTCTTAAGCCATAAATGTCACATATTGAAAATGAATAAAATGCATTGTTTTGGCATATTTTAGTTTATCATAGTAGTTTACATACACCGTTACAATACTCAACAAGTTCAGACATGTAAAATTTTCTCTATGGCTGTTTGTAGTTTTGTACCTCTCTACTTGTTACATACACCATATCATGTGGCATTAGCATTGTATTAATCCTTTTAGAAAGTTTTGTTATCTACAGTAATCAAACACTAACAATCTATTGAAAAGTCCACTTAAAGTGACGTGTTAAACCATATTTGAAAATTTCTTGTGGGGTTACGTTAAGGATGAATTTTACAAAATAAGATTTGACACCGTTGAAGACCTAAAAGTAGCAATAGAGTCAATTTTAACGCAAATTCACCACATGAAAATACAAAATTCCATAGTAAGATCATTACCTAAACGTGTTGAATATTGTATTGAAAACAACGGTGGTCACTTCGAACACCTACTATGATAAATTAAAGTATGCCAAAAGAATACATTTTATTCATTTTGGACATCAAGTATCATAGAGACATTTACAGCTTAAGATCTACACAATCGATATTTAAAAACATAAAGTGAAAAAAGCAAGTTTATTTTTTTAAATAAACCAGGTTCGATTCCCGTCCTGGTTACAGTTTTTTTTTTCAAAGAAAGTATGAATGCAGTTTTTATTTTTATCAAAATCGGTGACATGGTTCCTAAGAGCAAATCTTCCTATCTCTTACAGTTTCAGACTTCCCCATACTGACCATTTTGAATGCGCCACCCTGTATATGTACATACAAATGTCTGTGCCTTTTATGGGACGCAACGTGTGTAGACACGTATGCTGCGTCTCACTTACCAACTACGATTGGTTCTGCTGGTTCGGCTGCTGAGGCGGCAGCTCGCCAGAAACATGTGAAATACGCGGCTCTCAAATCTTCCTGCTGCTATTTAGTTTTATTTTGTTTGTTAAATATCTGGATATTATATCACCAAAATATGTACATACTATTAGTTAATTTGATGTTATTTAATGAAGCAAATAATTTTATTCAATCATTTAATGAAGTGGGAATCAGCGATTCAAGGCAGTGACGACAGTGTATTCAAGGTTCTTTAAATTACCTAACTAAACACTTCACGTCCGTTTATGTCCAAAGATCACGGAAGCCCATTTTACTGATCTAGCTTTCCATACACCTTTCTTTGCATATTTATATAGGTCTTATTAGTTTGAGTTGATTGACACATATATGTACAAATTATAAGTTTATTTTATTTTTATTCATCCGCATAGCATGACCATTAAAGTACCAAACGGTTAACTAATGTCGCATAAGTTCATATACCTAAACCTACTGGCAGGTTGGCGTTCGACGGGCTGGGCAACGCGTTGGCGCACGCGTTCTCGCCGCCCATTGGCTCGCTGCACTTCGACGACGACGAGGAGTGGACGGACGGAGGCGACGCCCGCGACTCCTACGACTCCACTGACTTCTTCTCCGTGGCCGTGCACGAGATAGGGCACACCATTGGGCTCTCGCACAGCGACGTGCCCTCCGCCGTCATGTACCCCTACTACCAGGGCACCGATCGCCTGGACGTGGACGACGTGCTGGGCATGCGGGCGCTCTATTGTGAGTTTATAAGCGTATTACTTATTTGGAGACATTTACCATTATTAGGTACACGTATTTAAGTACCTAGATCCGTACTCTCTGCAGAAATATTGTTTACTGAGTGTACATTGAATGCGGTGTGCAAAACAATGTCTCGTGTTTTGAAAAGCCTTATTGTGACGTCATTTTGCAACATTTGTCGCATTCACTCGGTGGAGTGAAATATTAGAGAGACATACCACTTAGAATTAGTCTAATCTGGCGGCACTCACCTTAAACATAATGTATACATATGTACAATCTGTGTAAAGTTTCTTTTTCTTTTAGCCGGTCCTTAATAAACCAAACACTTTCTAAAAGTTGCTCTTTACAACATTAAGTCACATCTTAGACATTCATAGATTTCAATATTTATTCAGCTGCCTATGATTTTATACAAATGTAGAAACATAAGTTATTGACATATGTTATATTTTCATACTCTACGCAGTTAGGAATGACCAATTCGAACAAAGCACGGAGCCTGTCCCAGTAGTGACCACTCCACCGACGAAGCCACCAACGACCACCACGACCGAAGACTACGATGACATCCCCGACCTCTGCTTCATGGCCTATGACACCATACAGGTGCTGCAGGGCAACATCTACGTGTTTGAGGCTGAGGTATGAAAACTACATACTAACAACAACATATACCCACATCCTTCTATTCTTTTCGGGGTGTATGTGTAGGCATTTCGAGTTCATAATATCCCATTGGTCATTCATAGCACTTATATTGCAGTAATGAGGGTTTTCATATGGAATGGTACCTAGGAAAAGGCTAGATAGATTTAGTAATCTCTAGTCCCTTAGTTGCCTCTTAAGGTATGCTACAAGAACAGCAGCTAGTTATTATTCTTTTTCGTCTCAAACTAGCACGGGACGGCACTGTTAATAACTCACGTACTACATATATTCCTATTGTTTTTGGGGTGTCTACTGTATATCTCGGGGTCATAGCATAACACTCCATTTATGAGGTGTCATATTATGGAACATTGGTGACTGGTTGCCAATCGCCCATCGCATCGCCTCATAGATTTCCAATCCTGAATCCTCTTAAACGTCTCCTAAGACATATCGGAAAGGATGGTAGCTTTATTTATGCGTCTCACATAGCACGAGACTGCAAAGGTACACAAAGTTCTAACAATGGAACATACATACGTACATATCACGCCTGATTCCCTGAGATCACGGATTCCCATCTGTCCCGATCCTGACAAACCACTTTCGCTTCATTGACACTCATACACCTCCTCATATACACTCGGCGGTTATAGGTACTTCTGACGTCACCCTTTTTCAATATGGCGTTAATCAGACTGTCATAAGTCTTATTGGGCCGGCCCCTACTTAACCACCACTTCACCTACATATTATATTCCTAACAATTGTAATTATAAAGAAAGCAATAACACTCTGTTGCAGTGGCTGTGGGTGATCAATCGCCAGAAAATAGTCGAAGGAGGCTATCCGAAGAAGATCCACGAGGTGTTCAAAGGTCTGCCGAAGCGAGTCACTGAGGTCAAGACCGTGTATGAGACGAAAAAAGGGACCATCCGCATATTTAAAGGTATACTTTGTTCGGTATAGGGCTGAATCTGAATTCGACAGATTCGGTATTCGACAGACTAGTGGATTCAGAAGTACCGAGTAGACTAAATGTACAAAAAATTCCATAAATGATTTATTTAACAATTTATTGTGTGCAGGTAATAAGATTAATGGGGCCATGCATAGTGTTAGTGTATAGGTAGCCAGTTTCTCAATCGGCAAAAGAAGCATGAAAGTAAAATCAATTCCATTGAAATGCGGTCACTGTGATGCACGTTAAGAAAGACATTGAATGATAGAATTAAAAATAGTGAGGTAAGGGAAGGTTGCGCTTTGAAAGAAGATGTAGTGACTAAAACAAATGGAAATTGACATGCTTCGATTGTTTGGACATGTTATGCGGATGAATGATAGTAGATTGATAAAAGGAATGTTTGTGAGTGAAGTGGAAGGGGAGTTACGTAGGGACCAGCCCAATAAGACATATGACAGTCAGATAGATGCCATATTGATAAAGGATGACGCTAGAATTACCAATAACCGCTGAGTGAGTATGAGGAACTGTATGAATGTCAATGAAGCGAAAGTGGTCTGTCAGAATCGGGACAAATGAGGATCCGTGATCTAGACCTACCCCTCTACAGAGAATCAGGCGTAATGTGTAAGTATATATGTATTAACCATTACATTTTGAAATGTAGATAAGTATTAAAATAATTTGCTGATATTTGATTTCCTAACTACCTCTCAAAGTGATTTAACGAGAGGATTTCATACAGGTCTGCCTCAGTCTAGCGATAAAGCCATATAAAGAATATAAATGGGGATCCGGAATATCCCTACCTTGCTTTAGGACACGTTGATCACGTGTATGTATGTAAGAATTACAAGTTATACGCTGCCTTACAATTGCAGGTAGAAAATACTGGGAATTCAACCCTAGCTTTAAACTATTAAAAATGGGCAACATATCGGAGTATGGGCTTCCGAAGCGAGTGAAAGAGCTGACCACGGTGTTCAGGGCTGGCTTCAACGGCAAGACCTACCTGATCGCCGAGGAGAGGTTCTGGAGATACGATGAAGAAGTCATGAGGATGGACAGGAACTACCCAAGGTCAATGGCTATCTGGAGAGATATTCCGTATCCGGTGGACGCCGTTATTGATTGGGAAAATGGTACGTTTTGTTCTTTTATTTAATACACTTTATGTATGTGCAACTTGGAGACGTATAGAGAATACGTATAGCAGCCTTTTTTGCAGCTATATTGTAGGACGCAACTAAGGAACGGGTAGTGTTTAAAGAAACATCAGATAATACGAAAATGCACTCCTAAAATGCTGAATTATACACTAAAATAATAGTCCCAACCCAAATCTAACCTTAGGTGTGCGTTTAGCTATATTTTTGTGTGCATTTCAGTATTTTTGCTGTGCGTTTAATTATTTTCCTCAAGGAACTAGGCAGTTAAAATGATGTAGATGTAGAAATGTAGCCATTGTTTCTTATTTCAATGCCATCACACTTTTGATATTTGGACCTAAACTAGGATGCTCTACCTTTGAGTATCTGTTCATGAATCTTGCAAAAATCTTACATCAAGCAGGCTATGTCAGCGCACTGCTGGACGTTGACCTCCCCAAGGATATACGATAAAACACAATCACTAGTGAACTTCAGCCAGTGCCAACCACCGAGCTTTTTCATGTCATCGATCCGTCCTAGCACTTTGTCAACAGTCGTCGGTTCTAGGACAGACAAACTCTTGTATAAGTGCTAGGTAACTCGTTATCTGACCGTGGCTTCCTTTCAGAGCTATACTTCTTCGTGGGCCCCCGATTCTGGCGCTTGGACGCGGAGGAGCTGCGCGCGCACGTGCTGTTCCCGCTGCCCGTGGCCCCCGCCTGGTTCCCCTGCCAACTCACGCCCGAGATGCTCAAGTACACGGCCAATGCTGATTGACTACATAGCAGGATATGATACAATATATTTATAATGTTGAGGCGACCTCTACAGCGCCTCACAAAGAAACTTAAGTTGCAAGTAGTTTAACATAAATACCATAGATGACGCCAGTAAGACATAAAAAATAATTAGATATATCACTATCATAGAACGCGCAATTAAAATAATAACTGAGAGATATAGAAATTTCCAAGTCAGGCCATTAGCCTGGACGAACACCTGCCCAGGTAGGAAGCTTCCTCTTTTTCCGTTGGACACAGAGGATCCTACAATGTGACCGACAAACATAAATATAGTTATATACTTTTTGAAAGGGTATAAACACATTCACGACCATTATAGTAGACATAAGATCACTGATCCATCCGCAATTATTATTGTTGCGTTTATAATTATATAGTCACCTGGAATCCATGTGTTAATCAGTTAGTCAGTACTCAAATGTGGCAGGTAGTACGCGATATTGCCATTTACAATCCATACATTCATATATTCAAGCCTAATTGTTCCCAACGGGATAGTTCAACTCACAATCGCCACCTGCCCGGGTAGCATGAATTGCTCTATCACCGCGATAGAGACTATCACCGGGTTTATATCATTTTAACATTCGCTTAAGCATGAAATTTATCACTTGTGATAGTATGGCGATAGCAGTGAGAGGAACCCGTAGCCGGGTGATATAACGATTTAATTGTATGGAAGGGTGAGCATGAACATTCTATATCACCTCGTCCGTCTGTTTTATTTGTCACCTAGCAAAAGCTAGGCCATAGCTGGCGATACCCGTGATATGAGCCAAAGATGGCCGCCTTTCTTTGGATCAGCTGACTTTAAAACGTTTTTTTTTTAATTCTTTATTAAGCCATTCACCACTAAGGTTATGTCGGCTGAAGTACAAACACTGATGCCACGGCATTTGAACTTCTTGTTATTCCATCGCCATGGTTACACCAACGCCGCCAGCCGCTACAACCGAAGAAAAACGAAACCGAAGCTCCAATTCTTCTCTTCCTTGTTCTTCGGTTCGTTCCAGTTGAGGATCCAAATCTTATCCCAAAGCGAACATATTTAGCCAGTTTGGCATCACAATTGACTAAATATTCAGCCGAAAATAATTATTTGTATTTTCAACTTTCACTGAGCCGCTGACTTTGTTGACGCACCATAGACGACTGATTTTAAAACGTTAACAACTCGAAAAGTTTGAAAAATGACAAACGTTTGACATGCATACTTTGTTATTCTGTTTTGTCTTTTAGAAAATCTATCACTGCTACGGATTCCTTCACTCTGCTACGTCTTTTATCGCGCGATAAGTTCGTGCTCGCTGGGGTGATGTAAACGCTAAAGCGATAGCGACAGCGGCGATACAGGTGATAAATTAATGCTAGCCGCACTGGAATCCTGACAAAACTCTCTTTCTTCATTTACACCCATTAATATACAATACATGTTCTTCTGTACTTCACACTATGGGGACCCGCCTTAATAAGAATGTCATTGCCATTTGCAATCACTGATTATAAACTGAAGAATAAAATGTAAACCTTAGAAAATGGCTAAAATGTGTATTATTAGAATACTTAACAATACCTATATACTCTGTACCACTCTGTACTATATTCTAGAAATTAGTATAAATTCTGTAAATAGGCGAATGATATAAAGTTATATACATACATAAGGAAGTCAAATTATAAAATAAAACAAACAAACTAGAAATATATCACTTTATTAAAAAAAAAAACTTTTAGAATCTATCAAGTACAATGTCGTATTGTTCCAAAGTTTGATTTGTTCCTGCACCTACTTGTACTCAGGAATGTATGCCCAAACAACGATAACAATGGCGGAACATCGCACTGCAAAGTTACAAACACTGGCTCGAGTATAATAATAAAAGGACAAATAAACTATTTTGTATTTCTTTTAAAACACAATAGTTAACCCACAACAAGAATACATATATTTCAAGGATCGTGTGATGTAACGCTTTTATTTTATATAAACTTTCACATCAAATACTTTAAAACAATTTAGTCTTACTTTCGCTAAAAAGTGTACTTTGTTCGATATTCTCATCATAATTCATGCACGATATTCAAATAACATTGTATATGATTGCAAATAGATTTCTCAAGGCAAGAAAATTATGAAACTATTATATTATTTCCACAGCCTATATATGTATAATACTCCGATATTTCATAATGCGTATTAGAGACACATTATTACGAATTAAATGCACATATTTCTACTATGAAAGGTATTCTACCATACAATCATTTGGGTCTCCAAAGTATAATATTTCATTCTGATATACTTTGTTATTTAATGCCCGAACACACTTTATCGGACGCGTATGTAAATTGCACTAGACGTGTGCCGTGTTTACATGTAGCCAGTTGGTGGAGTGAGCGCAAGTGGCAAGTAGGTGCCGAGTGGGGGGTGGTGGGGGGCTTAGCTGCAGCAGGCGGCGGGGTTGGGGTCCAGCCCCGAGCGCTTGGTGATGTTGAGCCGCGTGAACTCCTCGGCCACCGTGGGGTGGATGCCCACCGTGTTCATCAGGTCCTGCATCGTCAGACCCACCCTGCAATAACAACGACATCGTAGTTTCAGTACTTAATCATAAAGTAAACGATTGTAGAAGATTAGGAGGACTCTTTGTAATAAAAGGTAGAATCTGGCAACAATGTAACATAGAAGCACGAAAACTTTCATTGACTTAATACTTCCCGAACAGATAATAGTTAGTGCTTTTAAATGGCGACATAGATTACAACTGACACATTGAGCACTGACTATCTATTCAACTCACTAGGTTTCCTCACGATATTTGAGCACACTGCAGTAACTACCGCTACGTTGCAATACCAAAGTGCATTACGAAAAAGTATTTTACAAAAATGTACATATAATATGCTCCGAGATATGAACCTTGTACCGACTATTAGACCCAAAGGCTGATCTACTTCGAATTTTATAAACAGCATTAATTAATGCGTCTATGCAGTGACTAGAAACACTACCTGTCATGTTGGCTACTCAGTGAGCTTGACTATGAATGATCTACAGCATAATTCACAATTCAATTCAAATCACACTAAAGTATACCCCGAAAGGGATCGAAACATGTAAGTGCGTTCATAATTATGAAACTCTGGTTGCGATTGTGATGTTGTCTACTCATTATTTAGTGAATTAATTTCTCTACAATAGCCGAGATTTTATTTACTATATGAGAACGGGACAGTCTTCCCGCGACCACGGCCTATGCAACTGGGTCGAAACTTCGGGTTATCTATATCTTTATAAATTTATCCTGATACGACCCATACTCATATAGTAAATAAAATTAGTACAAATCGCGACTGTTTCAAAATTACAATAGCCGAGAGTGATCTAAAGACTACGTCAAGACATGTAAGAACTTATAGTATGTATGTAGGCATATAAGTGTATGGTACTGACTTGATGGCGGCGGCGAAGCCCTGGATGACCTCCCCGGCGTAGGGCCCCACGAAGTGCAGGCCGAGCACCTTCTGCGGCGCCTCGCGCAGCGCCACCGCCTTCAGGTAGCAGTTGGTGATGTTCCTCTGCGGGATGAAGAACTCCGTCGGCTTGTAGAACGCGTGGTAGATCTCCACGTTCTCCTCGCCGAACCTGCACGCGCACGCACAATTTAAGTACTATTGCATCCCAGTGGGTAACACCTCGGACTTCTTATGAGAAAGGTCTTAGGTTCGACTCCCGACTCTGGCATGTACCAATGAATGAAATTTAATATGTGTTTTTCATTTACGTACATAATTTACAGTCGCTAACGGTGAGGGAAAACATCGTGAGGAAACCTGCCTATCCCTCAGGATAGGTAATAGTCAGTGCCTATATACGGCGATATGGTTCACTACCTATTACGTTGGGTGTGAACTTCGAGTGACCCATTCCTAACATGCCTTCGAAATTTCGGAGATGGGCATTCAAGCCTCTGACTACCCCGCCATAATAAAAAAGGGAGTGTGTAGACAAAAGTCGTGTTTATGTTTATGTTGTATCACTACTGTGCCTAAATTGCATTAGTAGACTAAGGCTGTGTTCAGACGTGCGCGTTTTCTGCGCGTACGCGGTTTTTGTGGAAATGTATGAAAATAAACTTTATGTAATTAGCATAGAACCTCAAACTGCTTTAGCGTTTGGGAAAACAAGCGACGCGCGCTGAATCCACGCGCGCAGATAACGCGCACGTCTGAACACAGCCTAAGGCCACTGTACTGCGCTTTTCTACTGCTTTCCAGTCTGGTCGATGATTATATACACTATAAATGTATTTATCTATATATGATTATTATATATTTCTTAAACCTAACCTTTGCTGTATGTTTAGCTATATTTTATTATACATTTGGGATCTCCACGGCGCGCTTTATGTGACTGATAATAAATTGTAATTTTTTATTTTATATCTTTTATTTTCGTATAACATTGTTTCTTGTACCTTGTGTCATTAATATTATTTTGTCAAATATGGAATCTCAATAAAGGATTATTATTATTACATTTCGGTATTTTTGATGTCCCACTGCCACTTCAGCTTGCAACATCGATAGACAATGTAATAAAGATCCCACTGTAACCGAGACTCCGTGAAGTTGGAGTAAAGCGTTTCTCGAATGGCGACCGCGTCTCGGTAAACGTAGTGTTGGACGCCCCCCTGCCAGATAGACCGATGACCTCAAAAAGGTCGCTGGTAGTGGTTGGCTGAGGGCCACGAGTGATCGTGTTTTGTGGCGTTACCTTGGGGAGGCTTACGTCCAGCAGTGGACTGTCATAGGCTGATTGATGCAAGAGTTTCCCAAGATTCATGAACAGATACTCAAAGATATACCATCCTCGTTTACGTCAAAATATCGAAGGTGTGATGGCATTGAAATAAGAAACAATGGGTATTGACTTTTGATGTGCATTGTAAAAGTAGAGTGTATGATGGTACGCACCGCTTGTGCGCGGCCTCCTCGCTGAGGCCGACGCAGCCGTACTCGAGCGGCGTGAACACGGTGGTGGCCACGTTCTCGTAGTCCATGGGCTGCTGCGAGCCGCCGAAGATGCGCCGCGCCAGCAGACGCCCCGCCATTATCGCCACCGGCGTCAGCTCTGCCAAGCAAATCACAATTATTGGTAAAATAGGGATCTCTGCCTATATGTTTCTGGGATAATAGCGATATAAATTGAGCTAAATATAGAATAGAATACATAGGTAATAAGTAAAATAACATTGAAGGACACTGTTACAATTGAACTAGTCCTTTGGTAAGTACATTTAAGACTTTTTGTTAAGGGTACTAATCAATATATGTGCTTTAGCTAAGCGGGTAAATGCTCATATTATGAATGAAATTGATAAATGACATTTTTATTTACGTACAAAATTTACAGTTCGCTAACGGTGAGAGAAAACATCGTAAGCAAACCTAGGAAATAGTGAGTGCTTGTAAATGGCGACATGGCTTACCAACCAGTACTCAATGTGACAGCATTGAGTACTGACTATCTGATCAACACGTGAGTTCGAGGTGGCCATAGAATCACGGAGATGAAGCCGCGTTTGTCTTTTTTGTCTAAAAAAGGAGTGTGTATACACAAGTCGTGAAGCGTATGTATGCTGTGTAAGAATGAGCTCACCCGGCCTGCCCTCGAGCACGTCCCCCACGGCGTAGATGTGCGGCACGTTGGTCTGCTCGTTCTTCGACACGATCTTGCCGTTCGGCGAGAGACTCTGTAAATGATAATATTAATAATAAAAGCGTTTATTTACGGCAACAAAAACATACACAATACAAAACGTTTACAATAAAAAAACTTACAAACTAAGGGGTATAACTTGTGCATGTTACTGTCGCAGCAAAAGGGTTCTAACTCAGCTGGGTATGTTGCGTCTGGTGGCAAACGCAATGACCAGTGTTTTTATTCCCGTACAAGCAATATCAAATAATTTGACACATTTTTATTTTTTCAAAAGTTTTCATTACATGAAAC
Source organism: Leucoptera coffeella (assembly GCA_030578115.1). Taxonomy (NCBI): domain Eukaryota; kingdom Metazoa; phylum Arthropoda; class Insecta; order Lepidoptera; family Lyonetiidae; genus Leucoptera; species Leucoptera coffeella. Next base: position 97,573 of record JAMBLF010000301.1, on the reverse strand, counting down.
ATAGATGGCGCTGTAATTATAAATTGATTATTAAATTACATTCTTAGCTCCTATTAGTAGCAGGGTGATGTTATATAGGCTAAAGCCTTCCTTAATAAATGGTCTATCGAACACAAACAGAATTTTTGAATTCAAACCAGTAGGTAGTTCCTGAGATTAGCGCGTTCAAACAAACTCTTTCTTTAGTTTTCTAATATTAGTATAGATAATTAAATATATAAAAAACAAAGTTGCAACTCGCATTGTGTAGCTAAATTCATTACTTATTATTCAATAAGGACACTATTGTACCATTTCTCCTCTATATCCCCTTTCAATCGTACGTGCACTAATAAATTAAATTTGAAGTCAAAATTAAAACGTTTTTATTCAATATTGGTACAAGTACAGTGCACTCTTTGAAAGTCAATAATTACTATAGTATTAATGTAATCAACAACCAAACAAAACGGCAAATGGGCATCACACGATTAGCTTTCATGTGGTCACCCATGCCACGGAGTTTATAAAATACACCACGAAAGCATAACACGAACACTATTTTAATAATACAGTAAACAGACGTGACATATGTATATTCAGTAAATAAAGTTTTTTATTCAGTAGAACATTTAACATGCTCTTCACTACATAGTATAAATCAAAGTCGCTTTATCTGTCCCTATGTCCCTTTGTATGCTTAAATCTTTGAAACTACGCAACGGATTTTGATGCGGTTTTTTTTAATAGAAAGTGATTCAAGAGAAAGGTTTATATGTATAATAACATCCATTAAATAGTGGAGTAGGCTATATATTTTATACCCGCGCGAAGCCGGAGCGGGTCGCTAGTTTAAAAATATACTCACGGTGACGCCGGCGTTCTCCAGGTTAAGCCCCTTGGTGAGGGCGTTGCGGCCCGTTGCGAACAGCACCGTGTCGAACACGTCCGAGAACCTGCGACGACACGACACACGGCATTAATGTGTGTAGTGACACGCAAGGTGCGGATTTCAATTTGAACTTGTCTTCAATTTCTTTTAATCTTTTTATACGACATATTATACAATAAAAGACTAAATACTTGGAGATATATATCTCGTAAGACTAAGGGACTATATCTCCTAGTCCCTTAGTCGCCTACCACATGCCGGGAAGAACGGCAGCTTGTTTGCATGCATTTGCGTCTCAGGCTAGCACGGCACCTGAACGCGCAATACATAATATTCAAAAAGAATACTAAATACTTAATTCTTTTTAGTCTTTACGATTGAAAATAAGCTCGTACAATATATACGTAAACATTCACGTGCTTTATAGTCCATTCTCGTTAAGAAAATAGTGACTCATCGATGTCCGAAGGCTTAGCCACGCCCCTCAGCCAATTAAAATGCTAGAAATTATAAAGGCTAGTCCACAGTGACCAGTTCAAGTCGAGCCTTCGAACAGAGCGGTTGTGTATTTTGTTGCATGTTACAGTTCCAGATTTTGAAAATGAATACCTCAATCATTCATAGTGGAGAGAGACGTATTATTTACAATGTTTATAAGTACTTTAAACTGAGCGATCTAAATGCAACCGTGGACTGCACAGTAATAAAAACAGCAAGTGCGTGCGGTGTGTCCGAAAATAGTGTTTATAAAATAATTAAAGAACAAAAAGATACTGAAACTTTAAAATCGCCAGTAAAAAAAGAGCTCCACTATCCACGATCGGTAAATTAGATGAACAAGACAAATCCGCAATAAGGAGGAAAGTTCATTCAATATATTTGAATAATGAATACCCAACATTAGACAAAATTATTGCGACACTTTGCGAAGCTGACGAAGATATTCCTGCCTTCAAACGTACCACACTTCACAAAATATTGCACGAACTTGGTTTCGATTTCAATAAACAAGATAGCAGAACATTGTTAGTTGAAAGGGCAGATATTGTTTTATGGAGACGTAAATACCTGAGACTAATAAAAGAATACCGAGAAGCGAATAAAACTATTTACTATCTCGACGGAACGTGGGTAAACGCCGGACACGTTAAATCAAAACAATGGTTGGATACAACGGTAAAAAGCAAAAGACAAGCCTTTGCAGAGGGCTTATCAACCGGTCCAAAGGTGCCCACAGGAAAAGGTAAAAGGTTGATTGTGCTTCACATCGGCAGCGACAAAGGATTCGTGAAAGATGGTCTTCTAGTCTTTGAATCGAAATCTACAAAAGACTATCATGAAGAGATGGATGGTGAAAGATTCCTGAATTGGTTTATGAAAATAATGCCTAAGCTAGAACCAGGAAGTGCGGTTGTTATGGATAACGCCCCCTATCATTCGGTAAAACTTGAAAATATACCAACGACCAGCTGGAACAAGCAGCAAATAATAGATTGGCTTCAAAGCAAAGGAATATCCATGGACTTGAGTTATTTAAAAAAGGAATTATTAGTGAAAGTTGCTGAAATCGCCCCACAGTATAATAAATATTTAGTGGATGAGACTGCCAAAAGTTATGGCATTACAATTCTTCGCCTGCCGCCTTACCATTGCAGACTTAATCCAATTGAATTGGTATGGGCCAAATTAAAAATTATGTTGGTGCGAATAATTCCACATTCAAAATGAGTGACGTTAAAAAAATATTTTATGACGCAATAGCGTTAATAGACGCAGATCGCTGGAAGAAGTGCTGCCACTAAGTGATACAAGAAGAAAATAAAATGTGGAATTTGGATGACGTGATGGAATTCGCAGAACAAAATCCTTTTATAATAAATGTAACGGGAGAATCTAGCGACACTGATGCGTAATTTAAGTGATTGAAAGAAATTGTTGTTAGTTAATAATAAATACTATCGATACGAAATATATTATGGAAATGTGTTTCAATTTTTATTCCACTGTGATTACACCCTTACCCTGTAGTTGCATCGATGAGTCACTATTTTCTTAACAGAATGAACTATAGTTCCTTTCGAGTACATTATGTCTCTGACATTTTTAGCATTACTATCTGGATTGCGACGGTATGCATACAAAATATTATCGCCTAATTTTGATTGATTCATTTATTAACAGGATAACATACTTTACAGGCAAATACCTAATGCGTATGATTTAACATATATTATTACTTTAAAAATCTTAAACTAATCAAATAACTCAATAAAAGCTTTGGCAAACTCATCCAACCCACATGAAAAGACATCGACGGTAGCCGAGACCAGAGCACACCCGGGTCGTAATAGCTTTCATTAGTCTCATTCACTCTTGCATTCATTCTCATTCATTCTCACTCACTCTTTTATCCACTCTCATTCACTCCAACCAATCAGTCACCTAAGTAACAGCATATACTGACTCCTTGTTGGTGTCGGTGTTCTTCCAGGTGGCCTTGAGGCGGCCGTCGTCCGTCTTGTGCACTGCCAGAGGCACGCAGTGGTGGTGAAGTGCCACCTTCTCGTGGGCCAGCTCGGCGGCCACCGCGGACGCCATCTGCTGGTCGAAGCCCCGCAGCGGCACTGAACGCACCAGCACAGTGGCCTCGAAGCCCATGCTCTGCAGGAAGCCGGCGCACTCCAGGCCGATGTCTGTGTCATTGGGTTCAGGAAAGTCCATTGGTAATAGTGTTAGGAGAGTCATAGTTAAAAACATTTAGTTACTTAATTAATAACAGATTATTTATAGCGTACTAGCGACCCGCTCCGGCTTCGCACTTCTAGCTATTTAATGGATGTTATTATGCATATAAACCTTCCTTTTGAATCACTCTATCTATTAAAAAAAACCGCATCAAAATGCGTTGCGTAGTTTCAAAGACTTAAGCATACAAAGGGACAGGGACAGAGAAAGCGACTTTGTTTTATACTATGTAGTGATAATATAGCATATAATATATTAAACATTTTTGTGTACAACATGGTAGAAAAAGGGTTAAATTCTTGGAAATAACAACTAAAGAGAAAAGAGCATTCAATACATCTACTTAGGCTCAGGAAAGTCGGTTGGTAATATTGTAACGTGTGACTTTGACATATTTATGCTAGCGAATAATATAGAGATCTGTGGTATGAGGAAGCAAACATTTGTCTGTATACAGTTTAAATGAAGATGGTTCATATTCATGAGAATAAATACCAAAGAGTAAAGCGCATACATCCACATCCACTTAGGTTAAGAAAAGTGCGCGTGACTAATGAATAGTTGGGTTGATATAATGTTCTAAGGAGAAGTCGAGTTTTTTCCTTGTTCTTCGGTTTGTTCCAGGGCGAAACTATTTAGCCAATTTGGCATCATATTGACTAAATAATCTGCCGAAAAAATATATTTGTATTTTCAACTTTCACTGAGCTGCTGACTTTGTTGACGAACCATAGACGACTGCTATGGAGATTATATCGCTCGATCGTAACGATTAGGGACATTGGTAGAGTAGCAATAGTTTCCTATAGAACTTCATCTCAAATACAAAATTTAAATACGGTACAACGGCACTTATAACGTAACGAGAGAACAAGTACTAAATACTTCAAATAGACCTAAAAGAAGGGAGTAATTGGGAGAGTTGCCATGATGCAAGGTTATTTTAAAATATTTACCTAAGAAATGAATAGAAAATGTACCGAGGCCTAAGTCTACTTATGCGTTTTAGCACAAACGCAGTTATATAAGAGATCTATAATAGGGTGAAGTTAGTTGTGGATTAAAAGTGTCTAATTTCACCATTGATATATTGACCAAATTTGTTACTTGCTAATCCACTAACAACTTCACACTATTGCTGATCTGATAGTAAAATGATATTTTGCAAAAAGCATTAGTAAGCCCCAGATGTCATGCGCTTTTACGACCATTGCATTGTTAGACATTCAGGTGTCTATCTCCGCAATCGCGGAGGCAGTAGAGGTGCAAAGGATACATCCGGCGCCGACGATGAGCGTCTTGCCGGGCTCCCGGGGCAGGCTGAAGATGTCGTCGCTGCTGATGCCGTGCTCGAGGGCGCCGGGGATGTCGGGGTAGTGCGGCCGCCCGCCCACCGCGATCAGGATGTGCTTCGCCGTCACCTCCTTCGTGGAGCCGCTCTTCAGCGTCGCCACCAGCGTGTGCTGGTCCTGCAATAACGTTGCACAACACACTGTTACTATACAGTACGTACACTGGCGTAGTCATTGGTAAATTGTGTATATTATATTTTGAATACTACGGTGAGGAAACCTACGTGTTCCCCGAACGGGTAATAGTGAGTGTTTGTAAATAGCGACATGGCTGATCACCTGTCACATTGAGTACTGACTATCTGGTCAACACGTGAGTTCAAGGAGGCCATAGAATTACTGCTTTCGCAATTGAACTCCAAACTGAACCCTGCAAGGGTTAATGCTAGTGAACGCGTTTGTCTTTTTATTGTGTATTGTGTTGTATGTTTCTCGATCATTTAAACGTTAAGTTGTCCCGTGCTAGTCTGAAACTTAAAAAGAATGCTAACTAGCTACCGTTCTTCCCACAATGTCTTAGGAGGCGCCTGAGGGACTAGGAGTCAATTGAATCTATTGGGCTATAGGCTAGCCAGCCACCTGTCACCAATGTTCCATTATGACATCGCAACCTTAATATTATGCTAACAAGTGATCAAGGAGACGTTTTTATGACTTAAAGGTCCATCCCGAAAGGGATTGAAGGACGCGAATGTACATGTTTGTATAAGTGTTACCTTAAAGGCGGCGAGTCCGTTGATGTACTCGATCTTCTTGTCCCTGAGGTCCACCCTGGTGACCCAGTTGACGGACTTGATGTGGTTGCTCACCGCCTCCGTCAGCGAGGACCAGTTGATCTTCATCTGCTGCACGTTGGGGATCTCCCAGCCGTAGCTCACCGCTTCCTAGATAACCAACCATCCGCTCATATAAATCTCTATGCTACTTGATATATAGGGGCCTTAGTCCACTAATGCGTTTTGTAAAGTATCAGAACAGTAATAGTCTGAAGTTGGCAGTGATTTAGTAAAAGTGACAAATTTCGTCATTTTGTAAGCGAAATTTGACACTTGCCGATTTCAATGGTTAAATTTGACACTTGCTAATCCACTATCAACTTTACACTATTACGAATTACGCAGTTCAATATTAAAAATTTTATATTGAACTGCGTTTGGGCTAAAACCCCTGATGTATTGATTACTATAACAACTTTAACTAATTTAATATTACGTTTCTATACAATTTGTTAATCAAGTCTGAAGTTACAAGGATTGCTGACCATTGTCGTTCTGAGAAGAAATCTATCTACATATATATTTATACAAAGATAGTTGAACACAAACATGACAGGTTCTGAATTAGTCTTATATCTAGATACTGATTATATCACCTAATAATTTATCTAAATTGTTAGGTTTCCTCTTTACTTCTTTTAAACGAACGTAACATTAGCTGTTATTGTTTTTCAGTAAGTAAGTTGTTTTATTACTATGTTAAGACTATTACGTCAACATTCTGTTCAACAGTGACCACGAAACTAATAACTATTTACGGGCTTGGATTATTCTTAAATGTACACTAAATCATAACTTACAATGATGGCGTACTGAATTATCTTATTATTAGGAATACCTATAACCGTATACGATACATTTAAAGTTATAAAGGTGTCAGTGAAGTAAGTACGTAGGGGCCGGCCCAATAAGACATATAACAGTCAGATAGACGCCATATTGAAAAAGGGTAACGTTAGAAGTAACTACCTATAACCGTCGAGTGAGTATGAATGTCAATGAAGTGAACAAATGGGGATCCGTGATATCTCCCTACCCCTCTACAGGGAATCAGGGGCGATGTGTATGTATGTATGAAGTGAGTTTGGTTTACTACTCGGATAAAGAAATTTTAGGTAGTGTTTACCTTTACATACAAACTTATTCATCTACGGAAGTAAATTTAGTCCCATGACTACGTATAAAGAATGCTTACTAGCTGCTGTGCATCCCCGTATGTCGTAGGAGGCGACTAAGGGACTAGAGGTTAATGAAATCTATTGGGCGAGGACCTAGTTAGCATATGATTAAAATCACAACCCCAATATTCATGCTAAAAAGTGACTTAGGAGATATTATCTTGTCTCCGAGGTTTTGTTTACCCGAAAAAGGATTAAATGTATATATGAAAGTAAAGACCAATTTTTTACTTAGTAACACGAAATTTAAACATAACTAATAGACGCACGATTTCCTTACGTGAACTGATTTATCGCTCACATCGATATTAGATCACATATCGATATTCATTTAATGAAAGCCCTGCTTATCGAGTCGAAATTAAATTCACGCTTCGATAGTACGCCGACAAGCCACAGAGCTTATCTCCCCACGTGTTATGTCCGCCTGGTACACAGATAACAAAACAAAGCATCTGTCGTAATAAAAATCACCTTATTTAGTTATGCACTAAAACTAACTTATTACAATTATACGCGAATTATTATTATTCCCGAACATGTAATAGTCATTGCTTGTAAATGGCATTGAGTACTATCTGGTCAACACGTAGGTTCGAGGTGTCCATAGAATTACTACCTTCGCAATTGCGGAGATGGACACCTGAACCTCTGACTACCCCGCAACGGTCAATTGTCGTGAACGCGTTTGTCTTTGTTTTTTTTGTTTTAGTTTTAGTATTTCTCGTTTAAGTCTCGGACGTAATAAGAATGTTAACTAACTGCCATTCTTCCCGGCATGTTGTAGGAGGCCACTAGGGGTAAATGGAATCTGGGTGGCAATGGCCTAGCAACCTGTCGTCAAAGTTCCATGATATTACAACCCCAATATTCATGGTCAAAAGTGACCTGGGATATATTATATATCCGAGGTTCTGTCTACCCCAAAAGGCAGGAAAGGACAGTAATGTGTGTAAGTGTATGTTTTATTTACATCAAATAACATATCACAATATATGGTGTATTATAATAACTAATTTTAGATTAATAAAAAATTAAACAAATAAAATTTACTCAACTACTTACTTGCAGGTTAGAAATACTACGAAACATGCATTTACAATGAATATATCAACATTGTGATTTAAGCATCTGATCTGATCTAAATTGTTTTCAATACTGCCGAATCATCACATAACATTACGTATGTACATATCAGAACACAAACAGAAATAATCGTTATCGGAACAAAAATATTAGCAATTATTTAATTTAAGAAACGATTGAAAGTAGGTATAATTAAGCTATTGAGATTCAAAATATCATTAGTTATATCAACGTAACGACGACGTGAGAAGTAGAAACATAAATAAATACGTTCTTTACGGCATGGCATAAGAGCTAAAGGGGTATTTTGTTAAACTACTCAGTAAAAATAAACCTTAACGTCAATTTCGGTACAATATAGTTAGTATTTCGCTTAGCTACCAGTTTGATGAGAAATGATATACCTACAACCGTTTAATAACTAATTTATTAGGACATGATAGGAGTATATAGTATATAGCAAAAAATTCTAATAAATATGAAAAGGAATATTTCATTCATTATCATTTTCATACGCTTCACGACTTGTGTATGCACACATTCATTCATTCTTTGGTACATCCCAGAGCCTGGATTCGAACCTAGGACCTTTCGCATAAATAATCAGAGGTCTTATCCACCAAGCTACAGCAGCTATGCTAAGAAAAGAAATATAGGATAATTACCAGTGCCTATATACGGCGACACGGTTCACTACCTATCACGTTGGTTGCTGTCAATCCAATGAAACGCGGGCTTTTAATGGCTCATAAATGAACTAATATGCCTTTGAAATTCCGGAGATGGGCACAGACTAACCTACCACAATAAAAAAGGGAGTGTGCTTATACAAAAAGTGATACGTATGTTTTATATAACGTAAATATTTATCTACGCATAAAAAATAATACTGTATGTATGACTTCGAATATTTTACGATGTATTTTTCAGATGATTCAATTGTGAACTTTACTGCGATATAAATAAAGTATTAGTTGGAAACTGGTCTGGGTGTAACAATTCTAGAATCGTACAAAAACGAGTGACGTCACCTGAGACTGTATCTAATCATTTTCCTTAAACGAGTCTAAAGATAGACGGAGGCATAAAGTCGTCTAGTTATTATCTACATTACTATTTAATCAATTATTGTCACATTCACAATAGCCGAATGAATTGAACTACTTATCTATATACACGGTTTTCAATCCCTTTCAAGGTGGCGAGAACTTTGGAGACAATAATACCTCCTATGTCACATAAATTGTGTGGTGATGTTATATGGAACATTAAGGGACAGGTTACTAGCTCCAATCGCGCAATAGCTTGCACTGACCCGTTCTTTAGTCGTCTCCTACGACATGCCGGAAAGAACGGCAGCTAGTTAGCATTCTTTTTACGTCCCAGACTAGCACGGGACTACCTAATAGTAGGACTAGGAGTAGTAATAGTAGTAGTAGTAGGAGTAGGTATATAAGGCATTAACATCTTCATGACATAAAATTAAAGATTGAGATATTTGAAGAAAGTTGATAATTACTTGCCAGTCATAATCCAATACTAAACGTATAATCATAATCATTAAATAAACATTTCTTTAAACACACAGAGGGGCAAAACAACTGGTTATATTGTACGCGGGGAGAGATACACTTTCTTAAATCTTAAATGTCCTCTCTTATATACAATGTACATTCACAATTCTTCAAAAAAAACATATTGAAAAAGGATGATGTTAGAAGTACCTACCTATAACCTATTGTGTGTATGAGTGTCAATGAAGCGAAAGTGTATGAGTGTTTGTTACACTACACTTTGATCTTAGCCAAAGTGATGAGTGTTTGTTAGGATCGACCTCTCTACAGGAAATCAGGCGTGATGTGTACGTTTGCATGTTCCTTAAACCCTTTCAGTGTTAACAGAACTTTGGAGATATATTATCTCCTAGTTAATTTTTTCTCTTCTTATGGATCACTAAATCATTAATAACAAAAAATACTTTAAAATATTAGTTACTCAGAACCAGTACCTAAGCATATTAATTTTTTTAATAATATTGCAAGAGTATATTATTTGTAATAGCACTAACCGATGTGCTGTTAATGTAATTTAAAAGAAAAACCACTTTCAAGATTCAAAATATCAACTATAAGAGTAGTCTGCGGTACAAGTCACCATAATTGGTAAGTCAAGAAAATATTTATTGTAAAAATAGAGATAAATATTCTGAGTGATGTTCAGATACTCTGTATTTAAAAAGCTGAGTAATAGTCAGAGCTACATCATTTACGTAAATATTAATCAATATTCTGGCAACTTAGTCCATATAGGACAAACAATAATATATTGTGGAACTGAGCTTGCTAGCACATCGCCTAATAGATTTCATTTATCCCCTGATACCTAAGTCACCTCCTATAACTTGTCAGGAAGAATGGTAGCTAATTAGTTATCTTTTTCCATGTAAGCTAGTACAGGACAATGTAAATTACTCTCTATTCCAGACCCAAAAGCAATAAGAGACATCTTTATATTATCATTCTATTAATTTAGTTAGCTATTTGCGACACCATAATCAACAGGTGCATGCTACCAATTTAGCACCTCTTCAGCTAAATGTGTCAATATTGTATTGCATCACTTCAGGGCCCTTACTCCACTAATTCATATTGGCCACAATATTACTTTAGTGTCGACATTGTGGCAGTTCAATGGCCGTAATTTGACACTTTTCGCACTCCACTAACAAATTTTGGCCACTGAAGCGCTATCGAAATACAACTAATGAAACGTGCCTCAATATTAGTTCAATAGCCTTCATTTTGGTACTCTACTATTGTTTTGACAGCTATTTTTGTCTATGGTCAATATCTAGTGTACACTCACACACTCAGTTAGTAGTTTTAGTTTCAATTAAAAACATAAAATATTTTTTCAGTTACGTTTTTAGTTACGTTTACGTTATAAACTTAAAACTTTTAACTGCTAAATCAATATGCATTAATTGACATTGCTGCATAGCAGTGCAAACAGTTTTTTAAATTGTTGTAATCCATAGACAATAATTTCTGTACTTTGAGTGGCCACTGAAGTGCCATTGACTCGCTATTATGGCGCTATTCTGGCTGTCAAAATATTAGCAGAGTACCACTTTTACGGCCGAGATGCAGATTTATCGCTATAGCCTCGCAGTTGAGTGGTTGTCAAAGTTAATTAGTGGAGTAAGGGCCCAGTTCAGATTGTAGAGTTTATTGAGCCTAGTTAAGGATGGAATATTATTTATTATGCTTTTTATATATGTATTTTATTGTCTCTCGTTAGCTGGGGCAAAGGATAGTTTGGTGAAATGAGTGCTAGCTAGCTGCCATTCTTTCCGGCATGTAGGAGGTGACTGAAGAACAAGGGCTAAATGAAATCCTGAGCGATGGGCTAGCAACCTGTCACCAATGTTCCATTATGATGAAATCAATCATCCCCCAATATTCGAGATATTATATGTCCTAGGTCCTATCCACCCCAAAAGGGATTAAAGGATGTCAATGTATTTATATGTATGAATGGCATAGGATACACATATAACTAAGCAAACCGCTCAATCAAAACCAGACAGCAAAATTAGTTAAATCAATTAAAACGATAACACAATAGAATTCACCTAACCGCGAGGGGATTATTCAGATAAATGATTTATCAGCTTGGCTCACATGTTGCTGTTGAGCTTTAGACTGCCAGAGATAAGATAGAGCATTCAAAAGATAACACATATTTTAAATTGCATTTGAATTCATAGAGAATAAATTCATATTAATTTTTTTGTTAAAATGGTAAAAATATTATTTTAAATCTTTTATCACTGAATGCTATTTATAACATGTATAATACGTTCAGGCTTTTCAAAAGAGGTGATTAAGGTACTAGGGGTCAATGGAATCAACTGGGCGAATAGCTCGCAACCTGTAACCAATTTTCAGTCTAAATATGTTTTGTATATATGTAAATGTGTCTAAACTCAGATGGAATAAAACTATGTTAAACTAGGACTTAAATACATTATAAACTAATTAATTAGACATTGTAAATTCTATAGTATAATTGTTTATGATTCGACTAACTACGGATACGGAATCTTTCATTTATGATATTGTTAAATAAAATCAAGAAAATTATGCTACATACTGAATGAACAACAACTAGAACTAATAATTGTTTACAAAATAAACAAAAGACTTCACCATGCATCCTATTCAAGAATAATCCAAGCTTATTGCATCTCGCACTTACTGAAGCCTAAAACATGTAAGACAAAACCACTTAGTCATATATTCCGCAATACAACAACTATAATTAAATAAACGTAACTTACCCGCACGCTGCTGCCGAGTAGGGCAGCTTGATGCATCAGTTTCTTGGGAATACATCCAACATTGACACAAGTACCACCGAGGCCCCATTTTGTGCCCCTTGGGGACGGAGTCACATAGTCAAACACCACCACTTTAGCACCAAGATTCACTGCTTCCTTAGCCGCTGCGAGACCACCGGAGCCTCCTCCAATAACGGCAAAATCATAGTCAAACTGGCCATCTAGAAAGCAAACTCAACCATTAAGCTACCATTGTATTCAAATATTACTTACATTAATAACTTCAGTTTCCAGATGGATTAATTCAAATTTGAGTCAAATTAATTGCATCATTACTTGATCAAATCACATTCAATAGCATGACTAACATTAAAAGGCCCTGACAGATGACACCAATTATCCACAACTAGCTAGGCTAAATTTACATCATAATAGGCATGCTGCAGACTTGCAACGCCCTTGCTTCAAATTAAACAAACAGTATGTCATCAAATATTGAATTAATATTTACAATTCATAATGAAACAGTTCAATAAACAACCCAATTGACATTTGTATACTTTACACTTAAAAGCAATTATACAGTACATAGCGCAAGCTGTGTCGACAGACATGACTAGTTCCCATCCAGTGTTGGTGTATACGTCCACAAGAATTAACCCTCAAAATTACCTTTGTCAAAGACCTCAATGGGTGCTACTACAGACTTGTTTTTTCTACAACACATCCACCCACCTGCGTATTAGCCACAAAAATGTTATGTTAAACATGTTACATGGAGCGAGCACTATGGGGTTATTAGTTATGTTCAAGAGACTTATTCACAATGAGATATGAAAACTCTGTTTCTCAAAATATGGGACAGTTTAGGCACAATATTTTAATGTTACATATTACAATATTAATGGAATGTTAGACTAACGTGTCTGCAATTTATCAGCAAACAGAAACAGTGAGTGTTAAATGAGAATAGAATTTAGATCTCTTAATGAAAATGTATTAAAATATTCTCAAGCTTAATTAAATTCAATAGTAGCACAAGAACAAAATAACCTATATTGAGTGATGGTAGACAATTATTGATGGTGCGATTTACATGGAATTTAAGTGTTAACTTTAAAAGGAATACAATAAGATTCTTACTGTAATCGTACAGCAAGGCCAAATATAATCACTTATAATTGCACTAATATAGAAATACCATTATGGATCTTGATAATATGATTATTTTTGATAACAATGAATATAATTATTAAATATAGGTACTCTTTTTTACAAGTATAATATTATCTGAGATTTATCTACATTTATGTATTGTTTTTTTAAATATAACTATGCAATTTGTTTATTGTGGTGCAATAATTGTCCAAAACATTAACATAGATAACTATGTTACATAAAATAATAGTTCAAAATTATTGACTTGTATGTGGGTAATTTATTTTATATTCGGCCGGTGGAAACCTACAAGTGTTAATATTTAACATAGTAGGCGCTCAGGGGGTGAATTTTCTAGTTAGCTACAAGATATTAATAGGATTAGTTACAGGACACCAAAACACTTGTTACGTTGGACGAGGTTAGATCGATGACTTGGTAATTTTCAAGGCTAACGCGAGGCGCCGCAACCATTCCCATAAAACAAAAGTTACTCACTGCTCCCGTACGACCTCCGGCCGAAGAACAACAGGGATTCCGATAAATTGGAATACTTTATCAAATTTGCTCTCGTTAATCTACACAGGATTGTCATTTTTGACGACGGCCGCACACAAGTGTCAACGGGGCAAAGGAAACGTCGCCGCCAGTCTTACGCCAATTTATGGATTTATATTTCAAAAGTGATATCTTTCTAGTTTGATATACAGTGACCACGATGAATACCGTGTTGATCACCGGCGCTAACAGGGGCTTGGGCCTGGGAATGGTGCAGTATCTCACGAAAACCAACAGAGCGAATAAAATAATTGCTACTTGTAGAAAGGTTTCGGAGGTGAGTCGAAATATTATCATTTACTTACCAATAGGAGCCATTTTCACAATTTTATAGATTTATTTCACTAAACAAATATCACTGGTAACACTTAAAAAACTATCTGGTAAAACTAAATACGAAAAATTAAGTAAAATACTTTATATATTCACTCGATCGCTACTTGATCAAGATGAATGAAACGAGCGACCGCGCCGGCTACAATATATTTGTGAACGGGAGGAAACGAGACGGCAGCGGCGGGCAACTCTTCGCAGCTAGCACTCAGCTGGGTGACGTCATTCAATGGTTTAATCTTATTTAAATCTATCGTGATTCACAAACTTCGTAATTAAATCTATATTTTTTTACAGGACTTGCAAAACATTGCACAATCCAACAAAAACTTGCATGTTGTCAATCTTGGTATGTTATTATTTTTATATCCCTTTTATGTCAGTTTTAAATGAGGTAACAGTAAGTAATACCTTTATGATCTTTTAGACGTTAAAGATTTTTCAAGTTATGAAGCATTCGGAGCCAAAGTAGCCGAATTGACGGGGCCCACCGGACTTAATCTGTTGGTAAACAACGCCGGCATAGCTACACGATTTACAAAAATCAATTTGGTGAAAGGAGACCAACTGATAGAAAATCTTACAGTGAACACTGTGGCCCCGATCTTACTCACTAAGGTAAATTGTATAATACGTATTACATAAGAATAATAGTTGTATAGTATATCCTTTCCTGCAACTAGAACTTGGAGATAATACTTATAGAAATCTTTATTTAGCTTTAGCATAATTATTGACGCAGAAATGACATCATGGAATATTAGTAACCACTTCTATTAACTCTCTCTCAATCGTCTCTTACGAGAACCCAGAAGGAAAGCAGCTATTAAAATAATAAAGGTATTTATGTGTCTTAAGCATCCTCTTGGCATAGCATTACAATTGTGTAGTAACGTTACACTAACAAACGCAACGCTGGTATTACATCAGAACCACTAGATAGCAGCGTTGATGATTAGAAATTTATAAAAACAGAATTGAACTATAATCGATTCAGATGCGAGCCGATATAGCATGAGCCACAATATTTTATTCATTACATTAACTGGTACTGGTTTCAGACTCTGCTTCCTCTTCTCAAAAAAGCTTCGGAAGCTAACGGAGACCAGCCAGTAGGAGTCAAGAGAGCCGCAGTTCTCAACCTCAGTTCCATTCTAGGATCTATTGCGAAGAACGACGACGGAGGATTCTATCCTTATCGCTGTTCAAAGGTACTTCAATTCTCTGGTTGAATTCATATGCAATTGAAGCTAAAGCCTATAAAGCAATAACTATTTATATCTCTTGGTTTTTCGTCTTTTTGTACCTTTTTTATTAGGATAAATAATAATAATCATCATCAGCCTGTTTCAATTCACTATTGGATATAGGCTTTCCCCAAATGACGCCACTGCTCCCTGTCAGCGGCCGTTCATATCCATTCGATGCCGGCCAATCTGAGTAGGTAGTCTTCCCACCTTGCCGGAAGGCACCCCACATAATTTTACAAAGACGCGGTCTCCACTTTTGGAGTTTTAGAGCTCCAGCGACCATCAGTCCTTCTGCATACGTGACCAGCTCAACTACACTTCAGCTTTTTATTAAGGATAAATAATACCACCACCAAAGGCCATACAAAATTAAATTCTATTTATATTTCAGGCAGCACTGAACGCCGCAACAAAGTCGATGAGTATCGATTTGTCTAAAGACAAAATCCTGGTGGCCTGCATGCATCCCGGCTGGGTGAAAACCGACATGGGAGGTCAGAAAGCTCCGTTGGACGTTGAAACTAGCATCAAAGCTATCTTCGAGACTCTTGAAAAGCTCGGAGAAAATGACACTGGAAAGTTCTTGCAGTATGACGGCTCCGAACTTCCTTGGTAACCTTTTTTAACCGCAACGTACAGTTTCTTGGTATTAAAGTAATTTGATAAAGACACATTGATTGGGTATGAAAGTAAATAAAAGACTTAAAATAGTGTATAAATTTATTCAGCAACCTTACCTTGAAATACGTTTTATGACTAATCCAAGTCGCTTTATCATATATGAGTACGTTCAAGCCTCTACGTCCCTAACGGGATAAGCAGAGACTATCCATCGTCACCTGGAACGAGCCTGGCAAATATCTCCTGCCTGTTTAGCTACTCATACATGCTTTTCTGTTTTTCATGTCGCGTGCCTTGAGAGGAATATATCTCGCTTATCACCTTCACCAGATTTACCTTTACTCGTACTTTACCAGATTCCACATGTTCTGTTTTAGCTTCAGTACTCTTTTTTTCTTTACAATTACGATGTATTTTAAACGCCGTTTAACAATAGCATCAATATTTATTAACTGGCGAATAATGCACATTATTATGAAACTTTGTGAAGATACATAATCGTGGTAATATTTAAGTATTACATAAAAGGTGATTAGAAGTGTACTTATCAGAAATGAACGGATGAATCGAAATTTTCACTTACCTGTCCATCTTGGCTCAGGCAAATAGCTCAAATTTATAATTTGAGTGTCTGAGATCCTCCAGTTATCTGAAACAGATCACAATATACTTGCATCATTGAACACTACAATACAAAGACGCAATCAAGGAGAGCAAAATCAATGAGCAAAGGAAAAAAACAACATAATAATATTAACATATGACATATCTATCGGAACAGAATAACTATATTGATAATATAGTAACTAACTATACTTATTACTAATAGTTTTAAAGTTACTGAGGGAAGGCTACTACATTTACTGCCGTAGATAATGCTATGAATGATCCAATGAGAAACTAAGTACAAATTGTCGAGCGTATAGAATAAGCAAATCTAATATACTTTACGTAAGTATGGGATAATACACATATTATGAAGCGAAGGTACATTATCGAAAACAATACACCTAGTGAAAAATGTAGCTGTAGACAAAGTTACATAACGATTAGAAACCTCATTGAATTCACCTTTCTTAATAAAATTATTTTTCTCAGATATAACACTGTAAGCAGGAGGTTTAAGTGTAATGCAGGAAACAATGCAGTTGTACATACACAATATATTCATACGTCTATTTCCGTGACGTGATATGCAGAGTATCGATCGTTCGCTTGTAAGATTTGACAAATTTCTCTTGCTTCAGTCGTATCCATTACATTCTCTTACACTCTGTATCTACTCTTTACGTAGAGAATTGAGAAGAATGTCTCCAATTTGATCTGTATAAGTTCTTCGCGCGAGACGTGGAACATGACAGTTGGGCTGGCTACATGTCGTTCAGCAAGCAATTTCAATGCTGGGTATCGCGTTAAGGGATAGAGTCCGTAACGAGATTATCCGGCAAAGAACCAAAGTGATAGTCTATCGCTGTCGTAAGCTGGAATGGCAGTGGGCCGGCCAACACTCGATCATTAGAGTAAAGCAGTTATATGATAAAAACTGCTGAAGAAGCAGTAGCTCACGCAGTCGAGGTGTTGCTTTGTCTACCGACGCATCCAACGAAACGAGCGACATGGGTTGAAACCGCGACAAAGTGTCATTTTCGCATTTCGCACCACACGATTTCGCAATTATTGAAAACATAGCTGTTCTACAGTGAGATGTAACAGCATTGAATATTACTTCTCCAATTGTGTGATTCTTTCTTTCTTCTTCATTATCTCAGGCATGCAATTAAACCATTCGTCTTGCAATCGCAGAGAACCTAAGCATTGAGCTACACCACTATAAAATAGCGACCGACGATGGAATTCCTCTGTGTGTTCGTAGCATAACTTTGTCTACAGCTGCTAGTTTAATATTTTATCATGCAGCTAACGTGCGACTACAGTTATGCTAAACTACTTTAAAAAGACATGAATTAAATAAAATGTAAATTAAAAACAACAGGTACTTGCGTTTTTGAATTAGAACCGTTTCCAATCAATACACTTGAACCAAGCATTGACTAAGTCGCGCCAGCTGCTAGATAAACCAAACTGCGACGAAATATTCTAATGCATCTCGTTATTTTCTATGTAAATTACATTAGATGTCACTGGCACACACTATTAATGAAGTTTGTTTATCATGGAAATGGATTTTTTAATAAATAATAATAGAACATAGGTTCTGATGTGGTTACAAAGTATTTAGTTTTTGATGGACTCGCGTCTCTGATTACAAATTGTTTCTGTTACGAAATCAAAACAATTCAAACTAACGCATATAACAATTGAATAATTACTATCTAGGTTGGCTTAAATAAGCATTTTTATATTCAGTATAGAATGATCCTTACTGAAATTATATCCATATAGATAGATCAACTCTTTACTTACTTGCATAACATACTCCTTTTTTGTCACAAATTTTGCTCATTTTATCCATTTTGACAAACAAATAAATATTATTAGAAATTATTCTGAATCTAATTGGGGTCAATTCTTTATGAATCCAAAAATTCAAAGTTTAAACTTTTTTTTAACTCCTTTTAGTTGACAGTTCAATTATTCAGAGCTCTCAATGACATATTTTACTTTGTTGCTTAAATTACATATAGAGTACCCGCCACATACGGTGGCAGTAGCCAAACTTGGAACTAAATTTGACGTTTCCGCCATTGCGTGTTATTTTGTATGAAAGGTAAATTTAGTATTACCAGCGTTGTGTTTTTTGCCCACTCTTTGTAATTTTTATGTTTGTTAAGGGTGATTATAATAAATTGATTTCTGGAGTTTCTTGTTAGTTCTTCTCCAAGGGTCTCCGCTGAACTTCTTCTTCTCAATCGTTACGCTCTTATCAGAGCGGTCGTGGTCTTCATGACGTGGCATCTTGAGCAGCCGAAATGGTTGGTGAACTAACCTCGGTAAAAATATGTAAAGACAATGCTCAGTGCCATGTTTGAAATAGTTTTTTTACATACATACATACACATCACGCCTGATTCCCTGTAGAGGTGTAGGCAGAGATCACGGATCCCCATTTGTCCCGATCCTGACAGACCACTTTCGCTTCATTGACATTCATACATTCTCTAATACACTCTCGGCGGTTATAGGTACTCCTAACGTCACCTTTTTTCAATATAGCGTCTATCTGACTGTTACATATATGTCTTATTAGGCCGGCCCCTACGTAACCGCCCTTCCACTTCACTCATATATATTCCTTTTGTCAATATATAGTTTTTTTAATTTGTACTTAGATCATAAAATAACTTTCAAAGAGAGCTTATGATAGGGCCTATTTTGAATAAAAATATTTTGACTTTTGACTTTGGTATATTAATTTGTTTTATTTGAGTTTATAGCTCTGCAACCAAAGATCGTTACAAATGAAACCTCAATATAATGTATCGAGCCGTATGGCACAGTGAGTGCTAGTTTTGGCGTGTTTACTGGCAACACTGGATTACGCGACTGTGGCGACGCCTCCAACTGCCACCTTATGTGGCGGGTACTCTAACACGTTGTATCCGTAGATTAGAAAGAAATTGCATACATAGAGTATCCGCCACATAAGGTGGCAGTAGCCAAACTTGGAACTAAATTTGACGTTTCCGCCATTGCGTGTTATTTTGTATGAAAGGTAAATTTAGTATTACCAGCGTTGTGTTTTTTGCCCACTCTTTGTAATTTTTATGTTTGTTAAGGGTGATTATAATAAATTGATTTCTGGAGTTTCTTGTTAGTTCTACTCCAAGGGTCTCCGCTGAACTTCTTCTTCTCAATCGTTACGCTCTTATCAGAGCGGTCGTGGTCTTTATGACGTGGCATCTTGAGCAGCCGAAATGGTTGGTGAACTAACCTCGGTAAAAATATGTAGAGATCCCGCCACATAAGGTGGCAGTAGCCAAACTTGGAACTAAATTTGACGTTACCGCCATTGCGTGTTATTTTGTATGAAAGCTAAATTTAGTATTACCAGCGTTGTGTTTTTTGCCCACTCTTTGTAATTTTTATGTTTGTTAAGGGTGATTATAATAAATTGATTTCCGGAGTTTCTTGTTAGTTCTTCTCCAAGCTAGGGTCTCCGCTGATCTAACCTCGGTAAAAAATATGTAAAGACAATGCTCAGATGATATAAGATATAAGGTTCAGGATGATATAAGATATCATGATATAAGATATAAGGTTGTGTATAAGATTGATTGCAGCTGTGGGAAATCCTACGTCGAACACACTAAACGGTCTATTGCGGACAGAGTGAAGGAACACATAATATATGTAATATATAATAAGAAGGATAAGTCCCGTTAATTACTAATCATGTTTGAAATAGTTTAATAAACATATTTTGACTTTGATATATTAATTTGTTTTATTTGAGTTTATAGCTCTGCAACCAAAGACCGTTACAAATGAAACCTATAATGTATCGAGCCGTATGGCACAGTGAGTGCTAGTTTTGGCGTGTTTACTGGTAACACTGAATTACGCGACTGTGGCGACGCCTCCAACTGCCACCTTATGTGGCGGGATCTCTAAAGACAATGCTCAGTGCCATGTTTGAAATAGTTTTTTTACATACATACATACACATCACGCCTGATTCCCTGTAGAGGGGTAGGCAGAGATCACGGATCCCCATTTGTCCCGATCCTGACAGACCACTTTCGCTTCATTGACATTCATACATTCTCTAATACACTCTCGGCGGTTATAGGTACTCCTAACGTCACCTTTTTTCAATATAGCGTCTATCTGACTGTTACATATATGTCTTATTAGGCCGGCCCCTACGTAACCGCCCTTCCACTTCACTCATAATATGAGTGATATTCCTTTTGTCAATATATAGTTTTTTTAATTTGTACTTAGATCATAAAATAACTTTCAAAGAGAGCTTATGATAGGGCCTATTTTGAATAAAAATATTTTGACTTTTGACTTTGGTATATTAATTTGTTTTATTTGAGTTTATAGCTCTGCAACCAAAGATCGTTACAAATGAAACCTCAATATAATGTATCGAGCCGTATGGCACAGTGAGTGCTAGTTTTGGCGTGTTTACTGGTAACACTGAATTACGCGACTGTGGCGACGCCTCCAACTGCCAATTTATGTGGCGCGATCTCTAGGCCTTATCCACTGCCCCTGTTATGAAAGGAACAGTAAGACGTAAATAAATGTACTTATCAAATGTTATATAGTTAAACGCGAACAGTACACGGTAGTCATTGGTTCGGGAGGTAATTTTATGTTGACTAGGTTTTCAGTACTCAATGTGGCAGCCATTAACAACACATGTTCTGAGAAGTGGTCGGATTCTTCACGAATGTTTACCTACAAACAAGTAGACACTTTTAAACTTATGAAATGGCTATTGTTTTCAATCTGTCAATCTTTTCTTACTCTTTTGGGACAGACTGAACGTAAGATATATAATTTAGAATAACTGAACATTGTTCTCTGTCATTCATTTTATTTTTCTGTTTGTTATATAAATTTCAATATTCCAACTAAGCTTCTAATACATACACACATTAGGTGCATTACGTCACATGGAAAGTGGGTTGAAAATAGTTGTAAATGTCTTATTCGTAAACTAGACAAGCGAATCTGTAACTGTAACAAGGGATACGGTTGTGAAATGTAGTGTATGTTCTGTGTAATTTGACGAAGATATTGTCTCCAGTCAAAGAATAAACAGTGTCGGGTGCGGAATAAAAGGCAGCGCTGGTATCAAAAATCGGATTATATTTCCGTTTCGCTCAAGTCCAAGTTCGCGGGCGGCGCCCGAGCGAGCGCAGCCCGCACAAGCATAACATCATGTACTTCAGTAACAATGATACAATTCTTCAAACCTAATCTAACTTACACAAGCTACCTACAAACATATACACAGGGTAAAGCTAATATCTACATGGAAACTTATGTACAGGGCCTACCGCTGCGGCGGGCAGTTGTGGCGGCGGCGGCACTCGGGGCAGAACCACTTGCCCTTGGGCGGCACCATGATGCCCACGCACTCGAAGTGGAACCACTCGATGGGGCAGCCCAGCGCGTCGCACGCGATCATCTCCGACACCTCGTCGTAGGGGCAGCGGCAGTAGCAGTAGACGCTCTCGCCGGCGCGCGCCTCCCGCCCCGCCTCGCGCCCGAACGCGTACGGCAGGCTCGACGTGCCCGCGTTCAGGTACGAGGGCGGCCCCCCGTCCGACGCCTCGCTCGACGCAGAGTCGCTGCTCTCCTCGTTCATGAGCAGTCGCGGCGGCGGCTGCGGCTCCGGCGGCGGCAGCACGTGCACGGGCCGCGGTCGGGGCGGCGCAGCGGGCGTCGGCAGGTCCTCCTTGCGCCACTGCAGTCGCGGCGGCTGCTGCGGCTTCAGCGCCACGAACGGCTTGGGCGCTGGGCTTTCTTCGTCGCTCGAATACCCGTAGAATTTGTTGGGCACACGGCGCCGCTGAGAGGCCCGCTTGCGGTCTGCCGCAGACGACATCGCGGGCGTTGTGTGCACGTTGGGGGCGACCGCCTGAGCCGCGGGTGCCACCGCGACCGCTGCGGGCGGCGCAGGCTGACGGTACAGCGACATGGTGCTGGGATCGAGGGGCGCGGGCGGGAGCACTGGCGGCGTGACGGGGGGCAGTCGGAACGCCTCCTTAGGAATGTTTAACTTAATAGACTCTTGCTTTCTGGAGCTCTTGGCGCGCTTCTTCTTCTTGCTCTTCTTCTTGGCGCTGGGCGGCTGCGGGGGCTGCGGGGGCTCCGCGTGGGGCGGCGGCTGGTGCGCGGGGCTGACGGGCCGACTGGCGCCGGAGAGCGAGCCGGCGTCCGAGGGCGCGGCCGAAGACGCCAGCGCCAGTTGGTTCCGCTTCTCCTCGAGCAGCTTGTCGGCCAGTCGTTGGGGGTTCTCGTCGTAGAACTCCTCGTCGGTGTCGCTCTCGTCCGTCTCGAGGTCGGTCTCGGCGATGGTGGGCTCCACCTTCTCGGGCAGCAGCACGGGCGTCTCGGACATGCCCATGACGTCCACGTTGGAGCCGTTGCTGGCCCTGCGGTGGGAGAGCGTCTTGGTGCGCGGCCTCCTCCTCTTGTGGGTGGCGCTGAGGTCGGCGGAGGAGTCCGAGTCGGAGCTGCTGCTGGAGGAGGAGCCGCTGCCCGAGGAGCAGCTGCAGTTGGAGCCGCACGAGCAGCTGGACGCGCTGCTGCTGCTGCTGCTGGAGGACGACCTGCTGCGAGCCTTCTTCTTCTCCGAACTGAAGGCGTCGTCGCCGTTCACCTCTGCAGGGATGAGGCAGTAATCGTGGTCAGACTCGCACACGTGTTTCCGTATGGGCACCAGCGGCGGAGTCTTGGCCTTGGGCTTTTGAGTCTTGGCTTGGTACTTCTTGAAGTTGTCCCATATGTCCAGCGCTTTCTGTTCACTCTCCTGCACCTCTGCCTCTAAAGGTTTTTCAGCTGGCTCTGCCGTTGGTTCGGGTGTCGGTTCACTCGTATCCATCTTCTCCACAATTTCGGTTGAGGGTTTTTCAGGGATCGGCTCCTCTTTCAAGGTGTCTTCCTTCTTTTCCTTCTCCAGTTCTTCAACATTCTCTGACTTGGTTTCCTGAGTCTTGGACTCATCGTCAGAATCGTCACTGCTGTCGCTCTCTGATAGATTAAGCTCAGGTAGCACGACATCCATAAGAAGGGCATCTTTTTCTCTCAGTTTCTTTTTCTTTGACTTTTTGGAACCCTGCTCAAGCTTTGTTGCATCCGTGCCTGTTTCATTGGCGGGTTTCTCGTCGACCAAATCTATGATGGGAATTTCGGTTTGTTCAGCTGTCCCTGGTTCAGGTTTCGTCTTCTCCTCTAGGTTGACGGTGGCCAACTTCCTCTGATGTTCCTCCAAGTGCTTCATGAGCAACTTCTTGGAAACAAACTTTTCGGTGCAGCCCTCTTCAGTGCAGGCATGGGGGAACTGGTTGGCGTGGAACCTCTTGTGCACCTTCAAGTACACTGCCTTCGTAAACTGCAAACTGCACTCATCGCAGACAAACACCACAGGAGGCGAACAGAAGTGATAAATATGCGGCCATTTCTTTTGCAAACACCTCTTACAAGTCACACTTTCTGTTCCGTGCTTCCAAAACAAATGTTTAGTTATATCATTCTTGTTCCGGTAGGCTATTCCACATCGGTAGCACACGTGTTGCAGCTTGTGCTTCCAGATGTGGTTAGTTAGCTTTGTTTGATTCAGACAGAACTCTAAGCACACGTCACACGTATTGTGGACTTTCCTAAGGTGAACCATCAGCCTAAACGACGAAGGGATAGAGTCCACTGCGCACATGCAGCATCGGAATCTCTTTTCATACTTGGAGTCATACGTGCCGGGGCAGAGATGGCACAGAAGCTCACTATAGGTATAAAAGTTCGTTTTGCACATAACACACAGGAGGATTGTCTTTTGATGCATTTTTCTATTGTGGAAGTATAGTTCTTTGTGCAATTGCGTTCTGAAATAACATTGAAAGCACTCAAACGTGTGGTCATACTTATTCTGTTCAGTTTTCTCTTCACTGTCAAACATGTCCATGTTTATGAACACACTGCGCAGCTCATGAGCGTCTGTAGTTAGTTTGGACACAATTGTTTCCGGCATCAGCTCCTCAGCAGTGATGCTATCAACTGTGGCCGAGAATCTGTGTTCGTTTGCCATGTGAAGTGAAAGCTGTTCACAATTAGTTGCAATTTTCCTCACATGATTGCAATAAATACAGTTGTATATTGTTGAGGCTAGGAATAACTTTAAGAGTTCCTTGAGAGGGTACTTATCTAAGGGTCTGTTGAGGGTCAACTCTATTACAGGTATTTGCTCTATCACAGGTCCATCTGGAATCTTTTCCACATCTATATTCTGAGAGTCCGCAGGCTCCGGACTAGCCGCCTCTAATTTAGGTGCTTCTGTACCGACAGCTGATTCCGTTTTCAATTCTATTTTGGATTCTATATCATCTACAACTATGTTAGGTTCAGTTGAATTGCACTCCTCTTTAATACTGTGATCATGGTCCAGATGCATTAGATCTGTCTCATGTTTGGTTTCTTTGGGTGAATCAGGTTTTATTGCACTTGTTATGATTTCTTCTGAGCTAAGTTTATCGATGACATCATTGTCTGAGGAATAGTCACTGGATGAGTCTTTATCCAGCAGCTCCTTGGGTAATCTGACAGTGAGTTTCGGCACCCTGTTCAAGGTATTACAATCTACAAGTTTGTTGTCATATATTGTTGTCAATACGGCACTTTCCGGCTTCTGACTTGGGGTGTTAGGCGCTGAATAGTTGTATACTGGAGCTTCTGTATTGTTGTTCAGTGATGTCTTAGTTTCAGTCTCATAATTGTCATAAAGGGTGGATCGAACAAATGGATTATCAGATTTATCACATATCGTCATCTTAATTGAAGGCAACCGCTGCTTTGGGGTCTCTGGCAATGCAGGATGGGGCTTCTCTGCTCGTCTGGAGGGCCGTTTAGACTTGGAACTGGGCCGCTGATGCCTCGCTTGGCCTACACTAGGATCCACAGTTGAATTTATTATCACAGGAGAGTTTGCTTTGTTTAGACTCAATTTGAGTTTAATCCCACAGTTTTCATTTGGGGGTGGTGGGTCTGAAGGGAGAGGAGCTTTGCAGATGGTCTCATCTATTTCCATTGGCACTGAAGAGCAACTATCATCCGAAAGGTTCACGCTATCATCACCGTTGGGAACACTTTTTTCATTACTAAATATGGATTCATCAGATGGACTTTGGTATGCAACAATTCTGCTTTCAGCAGTTTCGTGAGTTCTCTCTTTAGAAAAGGGCGTAAAGTTATCACATGAATTGACTAAACTATGACTTGTATGGCTATTATCTGTTACCAAATCTGTTGTACTTGGAATTTGTCTGCTTAATTCAGGGTATAGGGTCTTCTTAACAGAACTTACTTCTTTGGGCACACTGGGTCCATTTGTAGCTTCGGTGGACGATCTGTGGCTCCACACATTACTGTTTACTTTTTTACTCACAAGCACAGGCACTGGCTTAGGTTTTATGTTGCCACAATCATGTTTGAAGAAATTGTCTTGTTCACTGAACACCTCTTCACAATCACAACACATCAAATACACACCATCTTCGTAGACTTTGAGAAATTCTTCCTTGGAGTCATAATGGTACTCGTGAACATTGTGCTTGTTGCTCAAATGTGCGGCCAACTTGACTCCCTTGGAGAACATCCCCAAGCAAAAGAGGCATATGTGACGGTTGTGCACTTCTCTCATATGCAGGAAGAGATTCCAGTTCTCATAGTATTTACCACACGCAGAGCACAAGTACACTTTCCTTGTGACTCTAGATGGTCCTCCAGCTGGTGGGTCCACAACTGGCATGGCTTCAGGACTCACGAGGGGTTCTTTCACCTGTGCCTTGCACACTAGCTGATGGTCTTTGAGCATTCCTAGGGTTTTGAATGACATGGAACAACACTTACGGCACTTGAACTTGACAGATGCCCCAGAAGCGGATCCCTCACTGACACTGTTCACTTTGCTTTCAGCCGCACTCTTTTGGAACTGTAGCAGTTGGCTTTTTGGCACCAAACGTGGCACAGGTTTGTCTTCTTCAGAATCCACAAAGGATGGTTCGTATGGCAATGCATTATGATATGGATTTCTATTTAATCGCTTCTTGGGTATCAACTTTGGTGCTCTAGGAACTGCGGTCAAAGCACTAGATTCATAGGGATAGTGGCCAAACTGTGTTTGCAATCTCTTTGCTGGATTTTCTATAGTTGGTGGTGAACTGTCAACAAAAGGTCGTTTCCCCAAATGAATTTTAAGAGGATTTATCCGAGGCCTAAATGTTTCACTAGGATCTTTATCCACAGATTGATTGGACACATTTATTATTGCACTTTCGGCCTCCAAAGTATGTCCGTTTGCCGTAACAATCGAAGCTGTATCACCACTACATAAATTTGCCTCCGGAAGGTCTCGAGTCGTGTTGACAAAATTACCATCTTCCATAATTTTCTGAAAAAGAAAATATTTTCATCAATAACGCCAATGCCAAGAAACAAAACACGGTCGAGAAGAATAATTTATACTTCAAATTGCGAACGAATAAGGCAATTTGAGGAACGTTATGGTCATTACCTCGATAATCGTACGCCCAGTACGAATAGAGAACTAAACACTGGAACGCTAGCATCAGTTTAGGTAGGGTGGTCTCAACACGGGGCTTACAGATAGGCGGCCGCGGGCTGATCATTCCCGTAAAATGGCGTCACTTCGCACTGCGAGAACTGCCTAAGTCACATTGGGCCTGAATAGCTCTTTGTATCACACGTATAACAAACCACATTCATTACTTCAATTTCCAGTATCACTGTGATTGTTTTATTCAGACTTTATATTCAATTATCCTTTATTTATAAGCAATAATACATTAAATTGCAGCACGTTACGAGAAGCTAATTCATCGACCATAGACAAATATTTTGACTGACAGCATGGTGGACATGAGGAAAATGACATAATTTTTTTTTATAAATAAAGCTTATATATTACAAGTTCTTTGTCTCCTTATCAAACACGTGTTTTAAACCATAGACAATAACGAAGGTAACGTGTAGAACGATTACAATTATTTAGTAATTCATGTTTTAAGAAATCTATTAATATTGAAAGATATATAAAATGTAGTTTAAACTTCATGCTTCTGCGACATGATCTAAAAGACTATTATGAAACTAGCCTATACAATGTGATGGATCTATAAACGTTATGATACTTACTTATTTTAAGAATTTGATGCACAAAACTTATGTCAAGTGCGTTTATTTTAACAAGTTTACATTTTCTGTTCTATGGACTTTTTAGCAGTGTTAGAAAAATCGAAGCTGAAAATAGCAGAAAAAAAAATCCATAACTTCAATTCTGAAACCCCTCTTTTCATTTCACTAACGATATTCTATTTCGTACCAGTGAAAAATATTAATAATAGTAGTAATAGGTTAAATATTTGTGTTTCATGGAAAATTTGTAGTCTAGTATTACTCTTATTTTGTTAATAAGTAGGCACCTACAATCACAGACAAATTTGTTCTGTGTACATTTGTATTTACCTACCTTTATTACTATTTAATTGTAAACATTAGGGACACTACTAAATGAGTTTTATACGCTATTCACAACATAATATTTTCTATTAAATCTTAGTGTTGGTTCCAAATCTTGTTTCAGTCTAGTAGTCATTCTTTTAATAGATTGGTGTATACACATAATCATAGTTGTTAGCTATCAATTAATGGATTTAAAGAAACTGGATATTGTAAATGTGAAATGGAAAGTTATAAAAAAGGAAGGTTTGGACTTGGAATATGCCGTCGTTATACCAAAAATAAAAGCTGACAGCATCTTTACACACTTGGAAGACAACCTAGAATATTTTACTGGAGATTTGGCGAAGATTAAGTAGAGTACCCGCCACATACGGTGGCAGTAGCCAAACTTGGAACTAAATTTGACGTTACCGCCATTGCGTGTTATTTTGTATGAAAGGTAAATTTAGTATTACCAGCGTTGTGTTTTTTGCCCACTCTTTGTAATTTTTATGTTTGTTAAGGGTGATTATAATAAATTGATTTCCGGAGTTTCTTGTTAGTTCTTCTCCAAGCTAGGGTCTCCGCTGATCTAACCTCGGTAAAAAATATGTAAAGACAATGCTCAGTGCCATGTTTGAAATAGTTTTTTTAATTTATACTTAGATCATAAGATAATTTCAAAGAGAGCTTGTGATATTTATAATTTTGAATATATTATGGCAGATGGAGGCGTCGCCGCAGTTGCATAATTCACTGTTGCCAGTAAACACGCCAAAACTAGCAATCACTGTGCCATACATCTCGATACATTATAGGTTTCATTGTAACGGTCTTTGGTTGCAAAGCTATAAACTCAAATAAAACAAATTAATATATCAAAGTCAAAAGTCAAAATATTTTTAGACCGTTACAAATGAAACCTATAATGTATCAAGCCGTATGGCACAGTGAGTGCTAGTTTTGGCGTGTTTACTGGCAACACTGGATTACGCGACTGTGGCGACGCCTCCAACTGCCACCTTATGTGGCGGGTACTCTAAGTACTATTTAGCTTTAAAACTTATAGTTATATAGACTGTTTATTATATAGTATTTCAACCTAAGATAGGTATTTAATTAGCTAGAGTACCCGCCACATAAGGTGGCAGTTGGAGGCGTCGCCACAGTCGCGTAATCCAGTGTTGCCAGTAAACACGCCAAAACTAGCACTCACTGTGCCATACGGCTCGATACATTATATTGAGGTTTCATTTGTAACGATCTTTGGTTGCAGAGCTATAAACTCAAATAAAACAAATTAATATACCAAAGTCAAAAGTCAAAATATTTTAATTCAAAATAGGCCCTATCATAAGCTCTCTTTGAAAGTTATTTTATGATCTAAGTACAAATTAAAAAAACTATATATTGACAAAAGGAATATATATGAGTGAAGTGGAAGGGCAGTTACGAAGGGGCCGGCCTAATAAGACATATATGTAACAGTCAGATAGACGCTATATTGAAAAAAGGTGACGTTAGGAGTACCTATAACCGCCGAGAGTGTATTAGAGAATGTATGAATGTCAATGAAGCGAAAGTGGTCTGTCAGGATCGGGACAAATGGGGATCCGTGATCTCTGCCTACCCCTCTACAGGGAATCAGGCGTGATGTGTATGTATGTATGTAAAAAAACTATTTCAAACATGGCACTGAGCATTGTCTTTACATATTTTTACCGAGGTTAGTTCACCAACCATTTCGGCTGCTCAAGATGCCACGTCATGAAGACCACGACCGCTCTGATAAGAGCGTAACGATTGAGAAGAAGAAGTTCAGCGGAGACCCTTGGAGAAGAACTAACAAGAAACTCCAGAAATCAATTTATTATAATCACCCTTAACAAACATAAAAATTACAAAGAGTGGGCAAAAAACACAACGCTGGTAATACTAAATTTACCTTTCATACAAAATAACACGCAATGGCGGAAACGTCAAATTTAGTTCCAAGTTTGGCTACTGCCACCTTATGTGGCGGGTACTCTACATATACCTTGGGTTAGAGATCCCGCCACATAAGGTGGCAGTTGGAGGCGTCGCCACAGTCGCGTAATTCAGTGTTACCAGTAAACACGCCAAAACTAGCACTCACTGTGCCATACGGCTCGATACATTATAGGTTTCATTTATAACGGTCTTTGGTTGCAGAGCTATAAACTCAAATAAAACAAATTAATATATCAAAGTCAAAATATGTTTATTAAACTATTTCAAACATGATTAATAATTAACGGGACTTATCCTTCTTATTATATATTACATATATTATGTGTTCCTTCACTCTGTCCGCAATAGACCGTTTAGTGTGTTCGACGTAGGATTTCCCACAGCTGCAATCAATCTTATACACACCCTTATATCTTATATCATGAGTATAAATCGCGAATCTCTTAAAACTATTATTTCAAACATGGCACTGAGCATTGTCTTTACATATTTTTTACCGAGGTTAGATCAGCGGAGACCCTAGCTTGGAGAAGAACTAACAAGAAACTCCGGAAATCAATTTATTATAATCACCCTTAACAAACATAAAAATTACAAAGAGTGGGCAAAAAACACAACGCTGGTAATACTAAATTTACCTTTCATACAAAATAACACGCAATGGCGGAAACGTCAAATTTAGTTCCAAGTTTGGCTACTGCCACCTTATGTGGCGGGATCTCTAAACACAAATCCCGCAATTCCGCGGTATAAACAAAACAATATTTTTTTTATATTATTAATGAGACTTCTACACGTCCGAAATATGTTTATAAGTTAACTCATTCGACGCCGCGCCATTTTTCAGCGTCTTACTAGCGGAGCCGCCATACAAACGGTCATGAACACGCGAGGCGTGTCCGCGGCTCTGCGACTAAGAAAAAATGGACACGCCACGCGTGTCCACTGGCTCTGCGACAAGTTTAATGTTTCTAAATACGTTAATAATACATTGTGGTTGTTTATTTCCTTAGTTCTGTTTGTGCAACGAAAGAGATAAGGTTGTGGCAACAGTATAGTGATTTTAAACCAGGAATTATGGCGGAATATGGATATTTAGGTAAATAGGTAAATTAAATATGATGTGATTCTCAAACTTACTTATATATTATTAAATTTATAATATATAATATTTTTTGTTGTTTGTATGCTATATAAATTATTTACTCATCTATCGACTAAAATCACTCAGAAACATATTATTTTGTAAGTACTAATATTATAATAAACAAGCTAACGTAGTGAGTTTGATGGAAAGTTACACAAACTTTAAGAACCTCTGGTCGCATACTCAAAGTGGACACGCGTCGCGTGTTCTTGGCATCCCACAAGGGGTTCGTTTTTAGTATAAACATAACTTCTTTCAAAGTAGAAACCACGCGAATATATGGTTATTCGTGTGGTAAATACCACGTACACAAATTCTTATTAAATTTTTTCATGTACTTTTCGAGATATAATCGAAAACTTATGGACACGCGAGGCGTGTCCGCGGCGTGGCGAGTAGAATTTTCATGGACACGCGAGGCGTGTCGTTGGCTCCGAATGAGTTAATTATTGAGACAAGAAACTTCGTCGGAGACTTGAGTGTCATGTGCACTTTTGTAGTAACAGATATTAAAACCCTCGTTTCACCATATAGACAGTACGGTTCACAAATATTGACTAATCTCTATACAAAGGATATGTGGAACGATGCTTCATGAGATGTATTTAGGATTTTCGGTTGATCACCGAAGTAAACAAAAAACCGAAGTAAAAAAGCAACACTGCGACTAGTCAGCACGCGCGTAGTATAAAAACTACTTTACCATATGATAGAATCTACCTAAGCTTCCTATACGTGCTTGACCACGGCGACATGCTCAGGTCACTAGTATCGTATATCTTGGGAACTGTATCCGGCTCATTGTATGCTTGAATATCAGCCTAATGATTTTCAGAGTGTTCGGTAAGGTTTATCCCTTGCCTCGTCAGCAAGTTGCGTTTGGTAACCCAGGCATCACGTACACATATTCCGGCTCCAGAATCCCCGCCTTGCCTTGGTCTCCAGCGGTGCTAGCTCTGAAAGAATTCCTGTTCAAGTTAAAGGGGATCGATTATGACTTCGTCTTGATTAATAGGTGAGATTTTCATATGACTATAATATGTTTTTTCCCTTACACATTTTATTGCTTGGTTCGAGCCTTCCCACTTGTTTTTGCCTCCTCATTCTTTAGAGAAAGTTCTTATGATTTGAGTGTAAAATTTCGAAATTACACGATGTTTCATGAAGACACATTTGTATAATAACTAAGTAGTCGAAAATAACTGCACTTTTATTTTCTAATGAATATAATTCATAACGATAATTTACGTAATCTTTGTCATGGTATTCTTATAGGTACAAAGATGGGCAAGACCACATGGGTGAACACAGGGATAATGAGCCAGAATTAGATCCTAACTACCCCATAGCCTCTTTATCTTTTGGTCAAGAAAGACCGTTTGTTCTGAAACACAAGGACGCCAGAAAAATGGGGAAAGACAAGAGATTAATACCCAACGGTAAGTAATATTCAGCGTACTCGTGGATAATCTTCATGTACATATACGCCTCTGCGTCCCTAACGGGATAGGCAGAGACTATCGATCGCCACCTGGGGCCCAAATCTACTAATGCGTTTTAGCACAAACGCAGTTCAATATTAGCTCAGTAATAATGTGAAGTTGGTAGTAGATGACAAATTTCGCTTAAAAATTGCGAATTTATTAGTTATGTGATTTGGAATTGATATTTTGTAAAAAACATTAGTGGACCTGGAATGATCCCAACAAATCTCTCTTGCTTCACTCACGTACATTGACCTTTTCTATATGTTCTTATGTTCTTCAAGCTACGTACACCCGCTTTGAGAAGAATGTCTCCAATTTGATTTGTGTATGTTCTAATCTATGTGAATAACTTATTATAAGGCCATGATTATTTATTGCAATATTGAAAACCAAACTCGTTTATGTGAAGTATTCATATATTAACTTAAATTACTTAAGATCTTCGTACTTATTGATGGTGACCGAGTCGTCAATGTTCCGCAGCTTGTAGAACATGTAGCGAAGCAATCTGGCCTCGTACGCGACCGTGTGCTTGGCTTTAGCGTTGACGTCCTCATCTTGGAACGGGTTCTCGATGACAGTACTCACTTTCCTGCCATGGGTCTCGCACCCTTCTAGAAATTGCAAGCAGTCCTTTATCGTACTATCTTTCACTACAATGAGATGCTTTGACAGGTTCTCCAGAAACGACAGGAAACACCTCTTAGCATAAAACCAAGTGTCCGTACCTAAACGTTTGTTAAAAGGCTCCAAAGATTTGATCACTCTTGAGATGCCGAATTCGTAGTTCCCCTTCGCGCAGTACAGAGTTCCTATAACTAAGTTCACGATGCACAAATGATAGAACTTCTTGTGTGGGTCTTCGAATATCTGCTGTTCTTCCTCCTTCTCGATTTTCCTCATTATGTCCTCCGCTTCTTCATTCTGAGACGTCATTATGTAAGAAACGCATAGATTGGCTAACACAACTGCGCTCACGTCTAGAATATTCTCGAACTGCTTCTTAACTATTGGCTCGTAGAATCCTGCCGCTTCTTTGTATTTGTTCTCCTGCATAAAGAGCACGTGAGCTACGTTCAAGCGCCAGACATCCGATTCGTTACAAAACTCGACCGATTTGCGAAAGATCTTCTCGACTTGGTTGTAGTTTTCTGCGTTCCAGTATATTTTCGCCTGAGCCATGACCACTGGTATGTACCTTTCTAAAGCCTCCTCATATTCAACTACTGCCTTCTTAACTCGCTCGTTGTCCCCTTGAGTGCGGCTTTCCTGCACAACCTTGGTGAGTTTTCGCAACTGTTCAGCGTGTTTGGACGCTATGTCCTCGTACTTCTGAAAAGCCTCGTCCGGTGATGTCTGACTTGTGATCACTGCGTCTAGGAAGTCGTAGAGATACGGCGTCAAATATTTATATGTAAAATGCGCGTTTTCTGCCAGAACGTCCGCCGCTAGATCATAGTATTCGAACTTGCAATACAGGAGCAGTAGATTGGCAAACGTTTCGGGTGGAAAAGGGTCCTGTTGCAGAAGGAAGTGCAGTTTCTCAAATCCATCATTGGGCTTGTGATCAATGGTAGTCAGCGCTACGTTGTGTAGCGTCACGGCATCCAGCTCGTGTTCGTGTCTTGGAGGCATATCTGTGAGAGCTTCTCTCGCAGCCTCGACGTTCTTCAACTGGTATTCTATAGCAGCTTTTAAATTAAACACTTCAGTCAAAGCGGTCTCGTGCAACGTCAACGTGTTGCCTACGGACTTGACCTCTGAATTGTCCGACTGCATCCCCACGGCCAGTTCCGGATGGTCCCTAATGCCTCTCTCTATGACAAGCGTCACGTGTTTCAGCGCTTGCGGGTACTCTTTTAGCCTGTAATAAGTGAGGGCGATGTTGTAGTGCAGATGGGAATCGAAGCCGATGACGTTGAGGCTTTTGGAGAACTTCTGCAGAGCCTCCTCGTACTGTCCGTCTTTGTAGAGTAAGCAGCCTAAGTTCACGTCTTTGTCCACGTCGTCCTGCGGGTAGGAGTCGACCAGCCCTTTAGCGGCCACAGTGTCGTCCTCGCTGTACTTGATAGCCGATTGCAGTTTGGTCACGTTCCTGTCCAGCTCGGGGCTGTCGATGTTGGCGGTCACTTTGTAGGACTCTTCGAACATGGACGCCTCGTACAGCGCCTGCGCGTAGTACAGCCTGTACTCGGGGATGTCCGGGTGCATCTGCGACAGTTGCTCGTAGCAGTTGGCGGCTTCCACGAAGTCCTGCGTTCTGAAGTAGCAGTAGCCCAGTAATGAGAGCCCCGCTCTGTTAACGGAGCTACTCATGGCGTCTGTGAGGATTTTTATCACGTTCTCGTATCGACCTTCTTTTATCTGCAAAAATACATACGATCATATTGCATAATTATTGTATATTATGTTATAATGTCGTGTTTATTAACTAGATTTTATAATAGTCATTGTGAATCTACAGCATTGTTAATATCAATAGATATTGCACTTTATCATCATACACGCGCTAAACTTGTATCCTCATGTTATTTCAAATCCTGCATCTACGCTTTTGACTCATTCAGTCAAGTACTGGTCTATATGTAGGTATGTATTATATAAAGGTATACGGCATCGTGCTGGTCTGAGACGTAACAAGAATGCTGTTGTTAAGAACTAGTTGCTGTTCTTCCCGGCCTGTCGTAGAAGGTGACTAAGGGACTAGGGGTTAATGGAATATATTGGGAGAACATCGCTACCTAATCGAATAAACATTCATGCTAAAAAGTGACCTAGGACAAACTATCGTTTCTCCGATGATCTGTCCACCCCAAAAGGAATTAAGGGATATGAATGTATATGAATGTATGTATACAGAAGCAGATAAATCACGCCCGGTTCCCTTTATATTGATATAAATATTATATGATGTCCATATTCTTCCAACAACTGGGAAACCATTATAAGGTCTGTACGATCTCTATCTACGATAATACAAAAGAGCTATTGCTCTTTAGCGATCATAATCATTATTTTGTATGCTCCTGTTTCATAGCCTACTTGCTATCTAGTGAATCTTGGGGTTTAATAGGGCATAGCCTTGCGGGCTACGTTACTATGATACTACTTAGGTATTTTATGCAAAAAAAAAAATAGTAGGTATATTCATCAGTCGAAAATATTTTAATAAATTAAATATCCGTGTGACTAAATATTATTCAACTGTTATAAAAGTATTATAGTGTGAAGTTGATCCTTCTACATTACACTGCAATTAATACGTAATAGTCTGTTATCGTTGATTGACCTTGCATCGATTAGGCCAGAGCACATTCGGCGGTTCGCCACGAACTGGGAGCTATTTACTGCTACCTCGCAACTACTTACAAACGATATAAAATGTATCGCGATAGTTTAGTGCAGAAGGCAGACTACGAAGAAAATTAATTCGTATATGTATTGCAAACATACGTACAGTCAACGCTAAAAGCGCAGTCCCAGTAACTTTTTATAAGGTTTACATTTGTAAGAACAAAAGACAAAAATTTTCATTTCGAAGCACGCGAACGTATAGTCGCCATAACTATGCATAGTGGCGCCAGTTTTAAAATGTTCAATATTGTCTTTTGTTCTTATAAACTTATACCTTATAAAAAGTTACTGAGACTGCACTTTTAGCGCTGACTGTACATTCCCATATTGTAATCCCTTTCAGGACGTACAGAACCTACTTGGTCACTTTTGGCGCAACTTGTTAGAACACGAGAGTAGATCTATTTATGAAATTTTGAATGTTCATATGATTGGCTTACATGACAGTGAGAGTTGTCACCTTTTGATTTAACAAGAAAAAATGGTAGCACATATTTTTCATAACAGAAATGTAATTCTTGTTTAATATAATGTTTTACTGATCCCAAGTGTTTGGTTTGCTCTGCACTTCCATTAGAAACTGGTAGAGTTCGGTTTCCACCAAGTCAACTGTCTGCTTTTTGAATGCATTGAAATGGAATATTAGTGACAGTTAGCTAGCCCATTGCCCAATAGTTTCATTATTAATAAGATTTTCAACCAGGTAAAAAAAAGGATAAAGTAAGATAAGGTAAAAAAAGGATTCCCAAAATTTAGCCTAAAATTCTAGTGTTTATTCTAGTCGTTTCACATCGCCTCGCCGTATATGAGGCCGCCCTAACTTCACTAACGATGCAAAGTTAACAAACAAGCATCCATAGGCAAGTGTTCGTTACGCCCGTTAATCTAATCTTATCTTACGCCTCGAATACCTCATTCCGTTCATAACAATATTATCTACTGCAAAAGGGGAGACAATATAACATTTATACATTTATTTATTGATTGCCACGTCATTACTGGATTCTGATTTGGTCCCCACTAATACAAATTATGGCGTTCCCGAATATACCATATAAACTGGCGGAAGCACAGTTACGAACTACGCTTTTCTTCTGCTTGCCAGTCTGGTAGTTGATTATATATGCTATTTTTGTATTTATCTATGTTTGACTAGTACGCTCAACACAAAGCTTAAATAAACTTTGCAAGGGACTAGTTCATTTGGTGTAATAGTGTCGAAAATATTATTTATTTAACTAAACGTATTGAAACAAGTACATATTGGATACGTTTTTTCTTTACCTACGCTCCAGGGCTAATTATTATAAACATAGGTATGAGTTTCTCACCATTGTATAAATTGTCTTGGTGTATTGTCCATCTTTGATTTGACCAAATTCCATAGTTACTTAGATTGAATTTTATTTTGATCTATATTAATGTTTTGCCTTATTTGTGTATATTTACGTTGCTATAGTAACACGGTTTAATAAATTTTATTTATTTATACTAGCTAAAGCAATCGTTGTGCAATAATGATTATAATGTCGCGGTAGTTATTTAAGTTATGTCTAATAGTTATTTCATTAAAATAACAGAATGTAAT
The DNA here is from genome assembly GCA_030578115.1 of Leucoptera coffeella. NCBI lineage: Eukaryota > Metazoa > Arthropoda > Insecta > Lepidoptera > Lyonetiidae > Leucoptera > Leucoptera coffeella. The sequence continues at coordinate 59,582 of JAMBLF010000301.1, read as the reverse complement.
TTTATTGTCTGAAAATATTTTTATGCCTATACTTACAACTTAAACCTTAACTGAAACCTACAATTTTTATATTAAATTATTAGCAGTGGTCGAGTATAGTATATTTTTTATCTAATTTATTAAAAGAAATGGTGTTTTTTGTTGCAGTGACATTAAATTTGGAACACGGAAGCCTATTACTCATGAACCCACCCACAAATGAAATCTGGTATCACTCATTGCCTGTGAGGAAGAGATTGCGTGGTGCGAGAATTAATTTAACTTTTCGAAAAATGCGCTCCGTGAATAAAAAACTATAGAAGGATATAATTATCGGGAACTATATTTTCTATCACCAAAATTTATATTTGTCATCAAGTTGTATCACCTAATAAATAGATCTATCGCCACGAAATATTTTCGTTCTCAGATAAACAAAAATTGTTCCCAGGTATGAATTATCAAATTAATGTTAATATATGTGTAAAATGAGAGATCGATAACCAATAAAATTATATTGCATTACATGAATATAAACTTCGTTCTTTTAATAACAGTTTTGTTACTTAAATAATAGCTCTGTGCTCAGAATGGTAGATCTGTCACCAAATAAATCGATTATCGATCCCTGACTGCGACTCCTTTTTATTTGATATTTTGTCACCAATACAGTAGTAACATTTTATTTCGTTCAGATATTAAATTAATAGTATTCGTTACCAATTTAATACATCAATTTATAATTTTAATGAAAGAATGATCAAAGCGGCGGAGACAAATTGGCGCGCTTTGAAAGTTGACCAATCCGGTCTCAACGATGGGTAGTAGGTAACTAGGTTCGAACTTCGATCACACGATGCGCGATGCGGGCGGGTTAGGTTTGGTTAGGTTTTTTTTTAAGAAAAACTACACACTACAGGCATTGTTCGCCCGTACCATTATTATAAATTTTATTTTTTTGTATCTTTATTCACATTTTTTTTTAACATGAATACTCATATAGTCCAGTTTTATTATACTACCAAATTAATACTTAATTACTACTTACTACTTAATAAATTTCTTACATTATACATGAAATCATTATTATGATCCTTTATACATATAATTATTTAATTCTATACTACGATTATACATATATTATTAATCACTTAACTGGTTAGGTTAGGTTTTTATTTGCACTTAATGCAATTTTCTAGTAACATAATATGATTTATTGGTGATCTCTTTAAATTAGTTTGCTTAAATACTTATTAGGACACACCTATTATAATACATACAAAAACATTTATTTGGTACTAAACCTTATATCTCAGGATTTTAGGTGATTTATTGTGGAACTGATTTTGCATTGTTTGGTGACTACATTTTGGTGACAGATCTACTATTTTGAGGACAAACCCTATCATTTAAGAAACACAAAACTAATTAAATTGGTGATAGCTTAAATGATACCCATAATTATCTAGTTTTACTAATTTCATTTTTATCATGAACATAATAAGTATGTAAAAATAAAGTGCCAAATGTCAAACAAATGTCAGACGTCAGCTTGCAATGAATGATTGAAAAGTGGGTCATCAGTTGTGGTAGTTTGTTTTGGTTCTAAATAATAGTTATTTTGTATACGATTACAAGGGAATTGTAAAACAATAAAAGATACTCTAAAAGATTTTTGTGCGTTATTCAAGAAAGCTGAGTTAAATATATGTCCTTACTATTATAACGGTAAGCATTACCATATTAATTCACCTGCAACGACGTTCATTTTATCATACAATTATGTATTACCTTATTCCACATTATCTTCGATAGGCTTTAAGTAGTTAAAACAGATAAGGTAGGATATATAACTGAGTAACGGTCTGCAACGGCGTCGTTATAGTATCTTTAATGCATCGACAGTTATCTTTTGAGAATGCCTTGTCAAAATTTGTTCATTGTGAAATGAAATTTTAACTCTCCCATTTTATCTATAGAACTTTCGAGATTAAAAGTTACCAAAAAATCTCCCCATGATACAGTTGTTGTGTGAATAGAATCATAAGTAGTAATAATGTGGTATGGTTTAAACTTGAAACGGTATTATAAATCAACTTTGATGTTGTCCAAGATGCCGACGTTGAGGATCAATAGTGACCTGAAGTGTAAGAATGGCTGCGACTACTATGGCAACACCAATTGGCAGGGATACTGCTCCAAGTGCCACTTTGAGCAGGTGCAGAAGCAACGCATCGCAGGTTAGTAGATTGAAAAAAGAAAAAAAGGATTTATTTAACATTTACCGCTAACAAATAATCTTAGAGAAATTAGAAAATGTATTGTTTCTATAAGCTATGCGATGCTATGTTCGCCTTGAAAAATTCACTTAAAATTAGATGAGAGTGTGGCAAAGAAAATTTGTCAGGTTGGTTCAAGGTGGTAACCAACAGTTACCGTCAACACTCAATTCTAAGATTCTATATCAATGTGTATGGATCTAGATTAATGTTTGGGTTTGGTATTGAAAAAAGTCATTATTTTTAAAAATTAAAGGGTAAAGGAGAAAGTCAGGTCAGGCAATTAGCTAATTTGATTAAGATAGGTCGCACTGGCAGTAGTCAAAAAACAATACTAACTGTGTTAATGGATAAGAACCACATTTCACCTGAAGTTTCACATCTGATACTGGCCTCATTGTGTTAGATCATCACTATTTAGAATCATACAAAGTATTAAGCAAAATTATATATAAAATGGACATATAAACAGGGCCCTTACTCCACTAATTCATTTTAGCCACAATATTACTTCAGTATCGATACTGTGGCACTTCAGTGGCAGTAATTTGACACTTTTGGCACTCCACTAACAAATTTTGGCCACTGAAGCGCTATCAAACTACATCTGAAGTACTTCTGCGTCTGAAGTACAAAAAAGCTACTCCACTGACCAAACGTCCGTCAATGTCAGTTCAATAGCCTTATATTTGGTACTCCACTATTGACATTTCTATACTTGAGTTGCCACTGAAGCGCCACTGACTTGCTATTGAGGCACAACTGTGGCAGATCAAAATATTAGCAGAGTGCCACTTTTACAGCCGAGAGGCAGAAGTAACGCAGTAGCAACGCAGTTGTGTGGCTGTCAAAGTTAATTAGTGGAGTAAGGGCCTTGTAAGGTTAGGTTAGTAGTCTCTGCCTATCACATTGAGGAATTAGAGGCATGATTATATGTACATATGTAAGCATATAGTCATGAGACAGTATGGGTTTATGTAATTAGTTGTAATTGATAGTGAATTGGTATAGGTTTTTAATCCGTGATATTAATCATGATAAAGTGACCTATCAGCGCTGTTTCTACAGAAACATGGAAGTGAGCCTTGATATTGTTTTGCTATTGAATTTGGACAAAGTACAAGGTACTCGTTGAGGTCACAGCGAATGGAAAAATACTATGGTGTTGCTTGACAATGGCTTGCAAATTTCGTAACCTCATGGAGTAGTAATAAAGTAGAACTGTTGACTAAGACTGAGCTTTCTGTATTATGAAACTTGAATAGGTGAACTTGAACTGATGGCACTTTTAATATATGGTAATATTATATAGTTTTATTTAGAAAGTATCAGTCCTGAAATATATTGAATAGGTTTATTTAAAGGATTAATTAAATATTTTTTAAAGCAGCCAAATTCATGCACATCTCTTTGGAGTGTGTGATATTTAAGTGTGATCCATAATTTTAATTAAAATATTCTCAATACAGTTATTAAAGATAATTTGCCATAGTTCCACTAGTAGCTATGGTACATAGCAACGTACGTACATAGTAATGTACCTTAAGTATGCTCTGATATTGCCTATCTCTATAGCAATAGTCATAAGCTGTACAGGGCAACATCAGATACACCCTCATGCTGAGTAAAAATTGTATTTGATATGGAAACACACTACGTATTATGCAATATATTCTATGAACGTACCATCCCAGAGATATTATTATAGTTAACTAGCGACCCGCTCTGGCTTCGCACGGGTATAAAATATATAGCCTACTCTACTATTTCATAGATGTTATTATACATTATAAACCTTCCTCTCAAATCACTCTATCTATTAATTATTGGTTTACTGCACACACACTTGTGGAATGTATGATTTTCTGTTAAATTGGCTTTAGGACATAAAATCATGTGTATGACAGATCTTATATTTAATTCACTTAGCATATTTACCTTTTAGTCAGTCTCTATTAATAGTGTAAACTTACCACATTTATGTACCATAATATTTAGATAACAACTAATTTTTTGTACTAAAGGCAATATCGTAGAAAAACATACATAGCACAAGTTTGCACTAAACCATTGATAGATTCTGTGTAGTGTTGTATAGTAATTTACCCTTTAAACAACAAACAAATGCATCCACAACCATTAACCCTTGCGGGGTAGTCGGAGGTTCAGGATTCCATATCTGCAATTGCGAAGGTAGACTCTTTAACTACAAAACCCATATTCCCTATTCGCAGCCACAGCAACACTACCTCGTCCGGAGAAGAAGCAAGAGAAGAAGGAGGGCTTCAAGCTGGCCTCTCACTCCTCCTTCTCCAAGTTTGAGGAGAAGCGGCTGCGGCAGACCGAGACCCTCAAGAAGAGGACCAACCTCCTCAATGTGTTCAAGAAGTCTTCTACAGGTAATGCTAATGCACTAACATAATATTATTTCATGACTATGTATTTTATGTAATTCACTTTTGTTGCCCTCCAGTGGTTCTGACATAAGATCAGGGCCCTTACTCCACTAATTAACTTTGACAGCCACTCGACTGCGTCGCTACTGCGTTACATCTGCGTCTCGGCTGTAAAAGTGGCACTCTGCTAATATTTTGACAGCCACACTTGTACCTCAATAGCGAGTCAGTGGTGCTTCATTGGCCACTCAAGTATAGAAATGTCAATAGTGGAGTACCAAATATAAGGATATTGAACTGACATTGAGTGACGTTTGGTTAGTGGAGTAGCTTTTTATGTACTTCAGACGCAGAAGTACTTCAGATGTAGTTTGATAGCGCCTCAGTGGCCAAAATTTGTTAGTGGAGTGCGAAAAGTGTCAAATTACGGTCACTGAAGTGCCACAGTATCGATACTGAAGTAATATTGTGGCTAAAATGAATTAGTGGAGTCAGGGTGTTACATTCACACTAGAGATCCCGCCACATAAGGTGGCAGTAGCCAAACTTGGAACTAAATTTGACGTTACCGCCATTGCGTGTTATTTTGTATGAAAGGTAAATTTAGTATTACCAGCGTTGTGTTTTTTGCCCACTCTTTGTAATTTTTATGTTTGTTAAGGGTGATTATAATAAATTGATTTCCGGAGTTTCTTGTTAGTTCTTCTCCAAGCTAGGGTCTCCGCTGATCTAACCTCGGTAAAAAATATGTAAAGACAATGCTCAGTGCCATGTTTGAAATAATAGTTTTAAGAGATTCGCGATTTATACTCATGATATAAGATATAAGGGTGTGTATAAGATTGATTGCAGCTGTGGGAAATCCTACGTCGAACACACTAAACGGTCTATTGCGGACAGAGTGAAGGAACACATAATATATGTAATATATAATAAGAAGGATAAGTCCCGTTAATTATTAATCATGTTTGAAATAGTTTAATAAACATATTTTGACTTTGATATATTAATTTGTTTTATTTGAGTTTATAGCTCTGCAACCAAAGACCGTTACAAATGAAACCTATAATGTATCGAGCCGTATGGCACAGTGAGTGCTAGTTTTAGCGTGTTTACTGGTAACACTGAATTACGCGACTGTGGCGACGCCTCCAACTGCGACCTTATGTGGCGGGATCTCTAACCTAATATATAAGTTGAATAAGGACCCATTTGCTGTGACAGTGACATGTACATAGCATAATCTATTGCTATGTTTTCATGTCATTCATTCTTTATGGTTTGTCACTTTGGATAATCTGGTCAGGTTACAGTGAGCAAAAACATCGTGAGGAAATCTTTGTAAAAATCAGTGCTTGTAAATGGCGACAAATCTTGCCACCTGTCACATTGAGTACTGTCTGTTCAACACATGGGTTTGAGGTGATTATAGAATTACTGTCTTCGCATTTGCCGAGATGGACACTTGAACCTCGGACTACCGCGTCTGTCTTAAAAAATTAATTATATTAATCCCTAGTATCTTAGTTATCTTTTATGATACTTTAAGAAGAATGGTAATCGATTAGTACTCATTTATATACGTGCTATACCAACTCATCACTACATAGTATAAAACAAAGTCGCTTTCTTTGTCCCTATGTCTTGTATGCTTAAATCTCTGAAACTACGCAACGGATTTTGATGTGGTTTTTTTAATAGATAGAGTGATTCAAGAGGAAGGTTTATAAGTAACATCCATTAAATAGTGGAGTAGGCTATATATCTTATAACCGTGCGAAGCCGGAGCGGTTCACTAGTATCTTTATAAAATTAATTATGTTTATTTTGTGTCTATTCACAGATGATCAGGGCAAGTCATCGCAGAGCAAGACGCAGTCCCATTTCAAAATACCACCAGCCGTCGTCCACAACCTGGAAAAAGATTTCAAAAGCAAATTTCCACAATGCCCCCCAGAGGTAAATAAGAATAAAATTCCTTTTATTCACACTAGACGCAGTAATACAAATACACAAATAGAGAAAAGAATTAATTATACATATAATAATTTACATTAATGGAACCAAGCGCACATGGCAACCCCGCGCAAGTGTGAATAGGATTTGTCTCAGCTAATGTTGATTGTGTGAAATTCATACTGCCAACGCTGATATTCCGACAAACCCTTAAGTACGTACCAGCACTTCTATAAACAAATAAAATATATTATATTGTATAGTTCTAACTGAAAATACTATTGAGACTGTGCAATTTCGGTTCAGTGAGTGTCAAAGAAGAAAAAAGAAGAAATAGATCCATTCACTAATAACGTAAGACTGATACGTAAAGAGAATACTATTAGCAGTTCTCCCAGGCATGACTTAGAAGTCTCGGGGCTAAGGAACTAAGGCTTTTCCTGGCACCCTCGAAATAGTTATGTACTTGAACCACAATTTCCCTAGTGAGGATTGTTAAAACACGTGACATTATATTTTTTTAAGTCAGATAGACGCTATATTGAAAAAAGGTGACGTTAGGTGTACCTATAACTGCCGAGAGTGTATGAGAAGATGTATGAATGTCAATGAAGCGAAAGTGGTCTGTTAGGATCGGGACAAATGGGGATCCGCGATCTCTGCCTACCCCTCTACAAGGAATCAGGCGTGATGTGTATGTATGTATGTATATACATTATATTTAGTGATTTTTTTTTATAATCTCATCAACACTTATTTTGCAAACTGCATTCAATGACGTCAATAATAAATTAAACGCGCGCAATCACTCAGTGAACCCGAAATAACTAGGTTTAAAAAAATATGTCCAGTTGCTATATCTATGTAGTGACATCACTAAACAATGAAATCTATCAAAATATTCGTCTACAACTCTACAATGTTAAATATTCGTAACGTTTTCTATTCCTAGACCAAAGCATATATACAGGGTGGCACATTCAAAACGGTCAGTATGGGAAAGTCTAAAACTATAAGAGATACGAAGATTTGTTCTTAGGAACCATGTCACCGATTTTGATAGAAATAAAAACTGCATTCATACTTTCTTTGAAAAAACAACTGTATCCAGTACGGGAATCGAACCCGGTTGCTTTGAAAAAATAAATTGGCCCTTTTTACATTTTCTTTTTAAATATCAATTGTGTAGGTCTTAAGCTGTAAATGTCTCTATGAAACATGGTGTCGAAAATGAATAAAATGCATTGTTTTGGCATACTTACTTTTTTTGGCATACATTTTCTAAGTGACCACCGTTGTTTACAATACAATGTTCAACACGTTTAGGTAACGATCTTACTATTGAATTTTGTATTTTCATGTGGTGAATTTGCGTTATAATTGACTTTATTGCTACTTTTAGATTTAGATTTATTTATTTCATTGCAACAATGTCACATAAAAATAAAATACAATTAACATATGTCCAAAGTTACAATGATCGTCATATATAAAATAAAATGAAAATGTCAAAAATAATAATAATAATGTCACAAAATAATAATAACATGTATATGTATATAACAATAATTAATATATAGCAAATTTAAAATACTATAAGTACATCAATACTCTTTCGTCATATACTCTTTTACAGAGTAAAACGCACTTTCCAGCAAGAATTTCTTCAGTCGGTGACAGAACGTTTCGTCATCCCTAATATCACGAATTTCAGTGGGAAGGTGCTCGTAATATTTGGGCCCCACCACCCTAGGGTTCCTGCACGCGAACCTCGTGCGGTGCGCAACCGCCGCCAGCCGCCCTGCGTTGCGAAGCGACCGTTCGCTGCCCACGCGGCGCCCAAGCGAACCTAGCCTCTTCCGCACAAGGACCATCACCTCATATAGGTAGACGGAATAAAGCGTCATTACGCGATGCTTCTGGAACACAGTTCTGCACGTCTCACGAGGCCCTATTCCATCCAGAATACGTAAGGCCCGCTTCTGCAGCACAAAGACGTGATTCACGTCGACAGAGTCACCCCAGAGCAGGACCCCGTAGGACATAATGGAATGGAAATGAGCGAAATACGTTTGCCTTAACACTGAACCCGACACCAGTGGTCTCAGTTCACGCAACGCATAGGCCGCCCCACCCAGTTTTTCACTTAGCAATTGGATGTGACTTTTCCAATTCAAATTGGAATCCAACGTGAAGCCTAAAAAGCGACATTCACTTGCGAATGGTATCGGGCAGCGCACAGCAGCAGGCCTCGCCATTTCCTTTATCGAGAACAATAGCACTGATGATTTTGCGTCATTAAGTAATAAGCCGTTGCTCGAGAACCAATCATGCAGCCGCTCGAGTACTCTATTAATTTTTATATTTAGGTCGTCATATGTTTTCGCACAAACTACAACCGTGGTATCGTCAGCAAATAATAATATAATTCCGTCAGTAATATAATATGTCAAGTCGTTAATAAATGTCAAAAATAATATATTTCCCAGGGATGATCCTTGTGGGACACCGATCGAAATATTGCCCATCGGAGACCGAAATCTCTGCCCGCCAGCAGCTATTTCAACCGTCTGTTTTCGATCATCCAAAAAGGACGAGAACAAGCGAAGCGAGGCCTGCCTTACTCCGTAGGCTTCTAATTTTTTGACGAGAAGACTCGGTCGGACCACGTCGAAAGCCTTGGTCAAGTCACAGAAGATCCCGGCCGCGACATACCTATCATCCAAGCCCGTCATGATGGCGTCAATAACTTCGTACGCAGCACCAGCTGTTGACCGACGCTTCCGATAAGCATGCTGCGCGTCGCTAAGCAGACCATTTCCCTCGAGATGCTCCGTCAGGCTCAGTGATAATATGGATTCAATTATCTTGGACAAGGTGGGGACTATGGTGATAGGTCTGTGACTCTCCACCCGTGTCTTGTCACCCTTTCCCTTGTATATTGGGCAAACCCTGGTGCATTTTAACGCATCGGGATACGTACCAGATATAAACATTTCATTTATCAATGTAACTAATTTATCGACAAGAATAGGCCATATAGACAGGAGAACTCGTACAGAAATGTCATAAATATCTAGAGTACCTGACGAATGCAACATACGTTTAAGAGTTTTATTTAAAATGTCCGTGGTAATAAGTGGAAGAATAAAATTGGGAATGTCTCGATGTATTAAATGATTTCGTAAGTGATCTAAGGCTACGTTTTCGTTTGGATATATAGGAAGGTTTTCAGTTATTTTAAGAAAATACTTATTGAATCGTTCTGGAATGTCGCTATTGTCAACCACCGTGTCACCATCCATTAAATTAGGACCCGAGTGTGGTTTTCGTAATGACACTTGCTCGTTCACGACGCGCCATATCTCCTTAGAAATGTTTTTTGCACCACTTATCCTATCGTCATAGTACTTGCGGCGATCGCGGAGACTAATTGAACCGACCAAGTGTGAGTAGTGGTTGACACATTGGTTTATATGTTCAGTAGGATGCTGCTGTCGTATCTGACAGAAAGTTTTAAATTTCGATAAGCATTCCGAGAGCTCGCTGCTTACCCAAGGTGATTTTATTTTATTATAATTAATCTTTTTTAATGGAAAATGAATGTCAATTAGGGATGTCAATATTATAATTAATTTATCAAATTTCTGATTTATATTTATGTCATGTTTGTCAATAAATGTCCAATTATAATTCTCAATGTCAATATAAAAATTACATCTGGAGTCATTATTAAAAATTCGTTTTATATACTTATTATTACTATTACAATCGACCGATACCGTTTCCATTGTAAAATACTGAGCGTCGTGGTCACTAATTGACGTTTGAACGGGCCTTACGGTGACGGCACAATCATCACGAGCAACAATCCCACAGTCCAAAGAAGTCTCACATGTGCTACACACGCGAGTAGGGAAGTCAACAATGTTATGCGTGTTATAACAATGCAACACATCATTTAAACTACGACGTTCGTAGTTATCCTTCAGAAAATCTACGTTTATGTCACCGACCAAAAGAAACCTCTTGCCTTCGTCTATGATTTTAGATAATAAAAGTTCCAATGAACACAAGAAAATATTTAAGTCACCTTTGCCAGAACGGTACATACCAACAACAATTAACTTACATGTGATAAGTTCTATTACGGTGCAGTCAAAATGATACTCGACTGCAATACTTTGTAAGTCAGGGCGTGGCTTGTATTGGAATGCGTTGCGAACATAAAGGGCAACGCCTCCGTGATTAATGTTCGAACGACAATAATAATTTGCCAGTTCATAGTTAGACAAGCGCACACGTTGAATGTCGCTGTTTTTACACCATATTTCAGTGCAAACCAGTATAGTTGGTTTATATTTATATAAAATTAATTCGAGTATTGACGTTTTACCTGTAATCGATCTTACATTTTGATGTAGTATAGTACAGTGTTGACTTCGGAGTGTGTTTGAGGTTATTTTTGTTTGACTATTGTGCGATGAGTTTTTAAGTTTTTTGGAAAGATTGCGTGATAATTTCGTACTTGAACACCATCGGGCCAGAATCTGGGATTGCGAATTGATCTCGATTTCGCCATCGGTACATCGATCTTGAAGGATGCGTAATCACCTCTCGTCTGCAACTTCTCACACGAAGCATCACCGACGCCTAATGTAGATGAGAGATGCCCCATGATATCTTCAGAGGTGGTCTCGCTGCTGAAGTTGAATAGATGGAGGCTACAGATGCGTGGGGGCGCAGCGCGGAGGGTCCCAGCCGAAGCTTTGGCACTTGGAGCACGGCGAGGCGATCCGGTTTCACCATCCTCAGTCCTTATCTTGGAACAACCCGAAGCTGGAGTCGAGACGCACACAGGTTTTGGTAGTTTCTTATTTTGTGGCTGGTGTCGATCCACATTTGAAACTACGATTTGTTCATTGAGCCGAACCAAAGCATTGCCACGCGCCCTAGTGTTTCTTGAGGTTGAAGATTTGGGAGCTGATTTTGATGTCAAGCCCATGATGGAGGTGCTAGTGTCAGTGTCTTGTGGTTCACAAGTGGTCAGGGCTAAAGGGCCAGATTCGTTCAGCGTTGGTGGAGTGCTGAACCTGGCTGGCATTGTGCTGCGGGCTATGTCGGCATAGGAGGTAATGTCAGGTGAGTGTGGTTCACGATTGTCACTCTTGGATCTTGATGGTGCTGACATCATATGGATCATAGTTTCCATCATGGAGTGTTGTTCCTCAATAAGCAAGCCTTGTTTGCATACAATATTACGATATTGTTTCAATTCCGTGTTGATATCCTCAAATTTCTGTTCGAAGTTTGAAATAACCGCCGTCAATTTTTCAATAGCTGCCTTTGTTGTCCGTGCCATGTTTATGTACTGTTTTTTTATACTTAAACACTTTTTATACTTTTAAACTTTATTTTTAAATTATCTTTTAATGAGTATTATGTATTAAACGAATATTAAACAATTTATTAGTCGGATATAGAAATATATTTACGTTACTTGGGTTCTACCCACATGTGAATACTTTAGGACTTCAATGGTGTCATAGCTTGTTATGTAAAATTCATCCTTAACGTAACCCCACAAGAAATTTTCTAATATGGTTTAACACGTCATTTAAGTGGACTTTTCAATAGATTGTTAGTTTTTGATTACTGTACATAACTAAACGTCCTTAAAGGATTAATGCAATGCTAATGCCACATGATATGGTGTATGTAACAAGTAGGGAAGTACAAAACTACAAACAGCCATAGAGTCAATTTCATGTCTGTTGAATATTGTTACGGTGTATGTAAACTACATACTACGATAAACTAAAATATGCCAAAACAATGCATTTTATTCATTTTCGACACCATGTTTCATATAGACATTTACAGCTTAAGACCTACACAATCGATTTTTAAAAAGAAAAAGTGAAAAGGGCCAATTTATTTTTTCAAAGCAACCGGGTTCGATTCCCGTACTGGTTACAGTTGTTTTTTCAAAAAAAAAATGAATGCAGTTTTTCTTTTTATCAAAATTGGTGACATGGTTCCTTAGAACAAATCTTCGTATCTCTTATAGTTCCAGACTTTCCCATACTGACCGTTTTGAATGCGCCAACCTGTATATTACTACATAGTATAAAACAAAGTCGCTTTCTCTGTCCCTATGTCCCTTTGTATGCTTAAATCTTTGAAACTACGCAACGGATTTTGATGCGGTTTTTTTTTAATAGATAGAGTGATTCAAGAGGAAGGTTTCTATGTATAATAACATCTATTAAATAGTGGAGTAGGCTATATATTTTATACCCGTGCGAAGCCGGAGCGGGTCACCAGTTTATATTAATTTGCAGATGCTGAAAGACGTGAAGCGCTTCACGGACAAGCTCATAGTGGACGTGATGAAGTACTCCAGCCGCGTCTCCGTGGACGAGCTCTCCGAGATGACCCAGAGGCACTACCAGGTACAAACACACATACAGAGTGACAGATTCATCACTGGCAATATTTTAACCTGGCTATTAGTAGCACCTATAGAACCCATTTTCATAATAAAAAGGGTAGGAAGTTTTCGGAAATTTTCGTAATTTTTTTTAATTTGCATTTTAAATTATTCATAACATATGGGTACCCTATTAACGTACTACTTACCAAGGTCATGTTCATTCGTAAATAGTAAGTTTAATTCTATGTAATTATCTATGGTAATCTGGTGTTTGTGGACCAGAATAGCATCTTGAATATAACATTTTTAATTATTGAGACAGTGTTTTCACAGGTTAGGATATACATTCACGTCCTTTACTCTCTTTTCGTATGGACATCCCATGCATAACATCTCAATACTCGCTTTTTGCTTTTATATTGCGGTTGAAATGGCACTATTATAGAACGTTGGTGATAGGTTGCTAGCCCATGGCGAATTGCTTTTAACCAATAGGAGACAACATGACAGAATAGTGACTGGTTACTATAGTTTGTAAAATGTTACTTGGTTCGTATGACATATCGGCTGTTCTATTTCAAAACATAGCAAGTCCACTTTTTGTGAGAATCGGTGTTTTTGCTAATTTCAACTTGATTCACCTATATACACATGCTAAAGTCCTTAAAACACCCATTTTTCTACTACTTTTCCATAAAAAAAATATCAAGTTTTTTGATAGAAATATTGTAACTTCTATATAAATTCTATTTCATAACATAGCAAGTCATTTTACTTGCTGTGTTTTCAATTTGAAATCCTGACATGCTATGTTATGAAATAGAATTTATATAGAAGTTACAATATTTCTATCAAAAAACCTCGACTTGATAATTTTTTTATGGAAAAGTAGTAGAAAAATGGGTGTTTTAAGGACTTGTATGAGATCATGTAGATCATGACATAGTAATTCAACTTACGAAGTTTCGAAATTGAAAATTAAATTTGATTTCTTATAAACAAACCATATATTTTGCATTAAGTCCTATAAAACAGAAACAATAAAATATTCCTGAATTTAGAGTAGTAGTAGAGTTTTTGAAGGGATGGATTCGCAAGTTGGCAACCTGTTTTTCTGCTCTCCTGTAAAATTTGTAAAAATGGACTTGCTAGAGTACCCGCCACATAAGGTGGCAGTTGGAGGCGTCGCCACAGTCGCGTAATCCAGTGTTGCCAGTAAACACGCCAAAACTAGCACTCACTGTGCCATACGGCTCGATACATTATATTGAGGTTTCATTTGTAACGATCTTTGGTTGCAGAGCTATAAACTCAAATAAAACAAATTAATATACCAAAGTCAAAAGTCAAAATATTTTTATTCAAAATAGGCCCTATCATAAGCTCTCTTTGAAAGTTATTTTATGATCTAAGTACAAATTAAAAAAACTATATATTGACAAAAGGAATATATATGAGTGAAGTGGAAAGGCGGTTACGTAGGGGCCGGCCTAATAAGACATATATGTAACAGTCAGATAGACGCTATATTGAAAAAAGGTGACGTTAGGAGTACCTATAACCGCCGAGAGTGTATTAGAGAATGTATGAATGTCAATGAAGCGAAAGTGGTCTGTCAGGATCGAGACAAATGGGGATCCGTGATCTCTGCCTACCCCTCTACAGGGAATCAGGCGTGATGTGTATGTATGTATGTAAAAAAACTATTTCAAACATGCCACTGAGCATTGTCTTTACATATTTTTACCGAGGTTAGTTCACCAACCATTTCGGCTGCTCAAGATGCCACGTCATGAAGACCACGACCGCTCTGATAAGAGCGTAACGATTGAGAAGAAGAAGTTCAGCGGAGACCCTTGGAGAAGAACTAACAAGAAACTCCAGAAATCAATTTATTATAATCACCCTTAACAAACATAAAAATTACAAAGAGTGGGCAAAAAACACAACGCTGGTAATAAAATTTACCTTTCATACAAAATAACACGCAATGGCGGAAACGTCAAATTTAGTTCCAAGTTTGGCTACTGCCAATGTGGCGGGTACTCTATGTTTTGCTTTAGAACAGCCGATATGTCAGTAAAACTTTCAAATGAACCTTGTCCAATACTAAATTTACCTTTCATACAAAATAACACGCAATGGCGGAAACGTCAAATTTAGTTCCAAGTTTGGCTACTGCCACCTTATGTGGCGGGTACTCTATGTTTTGCTTTAGAACAGCCGATATGTCAGTAAAACTTTCAAATGAACCTTGTCAGGACGTCACGGAATTAATTATTTTTTGCATACGTCAAAATATCTGTTTATAAAGTAGTAAAAAAATTTTTTACCATAGGATTTTATTAAATAATATTTTGTAATACTACTAAAGTATCTAAATCAGACAAATCCGTTTAGAAACGATTCTGAAAAAAAATAGGCCTATTATTTATGACGTCTTTACAAGGTCACTTATTTACGTCAATCATAGACGTGGGGACAAAATAATAAAAGTCGATAAAATAAATTTATTATTGTGATAATAATTTAAATAATATTTTTTAAAAACGATAATTAATTCCTTATAATATTTTTTTCTTTGTTTCCCTTCATCACCCAATAAGAAACGAAGTAATATTGAGAAACCAAAAGTATTCTATATTTTTTTTAGTTATTTAGATTTTGACGAGTTAGATCGGTGAGATATAATTTAATACGTATTTTTTATAACATTTTTACGTATTTAATTTAACTTTTCTTAAAAAAGTCCCAAAATTAATTTCGTTGGTAATCCAGTTCCAAAATTAATTTCGTTGCTGGGGGCTTTTGTTTCTGGGTGCTAATTTCGGTACACTAGTAGCGCTGTGTAAATATTTACCTTTTGTTAGATTTAAGTTTTTTTTTGTTGTAATGTACATATTTAAATAGTATATTGTATATAAAAATATAATTTATCGATATCGATGTTTATCAATTGAAGAATACTGACCGTGCACTGGTTATGTCACTTTGACAGCCGTCATAGAGATCCCGCCACATAAATTGGCAGTAGCCAAACTTGGAACTAAATTTGACGTTTCCGTCATTGCGTGTTATTTTGTATGATAGGTAAATTTAGTATTACCAGCGTTGTGTTTTTTGCCCACTCTTTGTAATTTTTATGTTTGTTAAGGGTGATTATAATAAATTGATTTCCGGAGTTTCTTGTTAGTTCGTCTCCAAGCTAGGGTCTCCGCTGATCTAACCTCGGTAAAAAATATGTAAAGACAATGCTCAGTGCCATGTTTGAAATAGTTTTTTTAATTTATACTTAGATCATAAGATAACTTTCAAAGAGAGCTTGTGATATTTATAATTTTGAATATATTATGGCAGATGGATGGAGAATCTGAGATGCAAGAGTGGCTAAGAATCAAAAATCGTTATTTTGAGGATAGCTGGACAAAGCCACTTTTTACCGTTTACCACGTTAGGCGATAGGGATCATAATTATTGTTAAGGAAAAACTGGCACACTGCTCACTTTCTTTGTAATCTTTATGTTTGTTAATTATAAAAATAATAATCTTTATTGTTGTTATACTTAGATCATAAGATAACATTCAAAGAGAGCTTGTGATAGGGCCTATTTTAAATAAACATATTTTGACTTTGATATATTAATATGTTTTATTTGAGTTTATAGCTCTGCAACCAAAGACCGTTACAAATAAAACCTATAATGTATCGAGCCGTATGGCGCAATGAGTGCTAGTTTTGGCGTGTTTACTGGTAAAACTGAACTACGCGACTGTGGCGACGCTCCCAACTGCCAATTTATATGGCGGGATCTCTACGATTCAAGTTTAGAGATCGCGCTACATAAGGTGGCAGATGGAGGCGTCGCCACAGTTGCGTAATTCAGTGTTGCCAGTAAACACGCCAAAACTAGCACTCACTGTGCCATACGGCTCGATACATTATATTGAGGTTTCATTTGTAACGATCTTTGGTTGCAGAGCTATAAACTCAAATAAAACAAATTAATATACCAAAGTCAAAAGTCAAAATATTTTTATTCAAAATAGGCCCTATCACAAGCTCTCTTTGAAAGTTATCTTATGATCTAAGTATAAATTTAAAAAAACTATTTCAAACATGGCACTGAGCATTGTCTTCAAGTTTTTTACCGAGGTTAGTTCAGCGGAAACCCTAGCTTGGAGAAGAACTAACAAGAAACTCCGGAAATTAATTTATTGTTAATCACCCTTAACAAACATAAAAATTACAAAGAGTGAGCAAAAAACACAACGCTGGTAATACTAAATTTACCTTTCATACAAAATAACACGCAATGGCGGAAACGTCAAATTTAGTTCCAAGTTTGCCTACTGCCAATTTATGTGGCGCGATCTCTAAACTGAATTTAGAAAACTTAATTACAGTATCTTGAATTTATTAAACTTTTTTTATAATAAACTAAATAAATTGAAGTAAATTATACTATCCTGAATATATTGAACTGAATTAAACTAAGCGGAATTCATTAAACTAAAAAAAAAACAAAATATTTTACTAAATTAATTTACAGAATTATAATAAATTGAATTATTAAACTGAAAACTAATTACACTAATTTGAATTTATCCAATTGAATTATGCTAATATTTATTTATTGAATTATCTTATTGAAGACTTCATTTCTTTAAATTTATATAATGTGGTATACTAAACTTATGTAATAACCAAAACAAGGTGATAAAAACCCCGTCACACTAGTTCAGTGCGCGATTTTGGCCGATATTCTACCATATAAACTGACAAAACCATGTGATAAGTGATAATCATTGTATATCGAATTAATTATAATTTAACTAAATACTGAATGTGTGTACTATGTGTATTGTCGAATCGAAATCAAATATTTTTTATGTTTTATTAATCTGTACTAAATCATTAATAAAGGTATTAAAGATTTTAATATAGTATAATTCTTTTGAATAATTCGATTAGTATAATTCAATTGAACGTATTCAGTATAGTGTAATTAAGTTTAATAAATTCAGTTTAGTCAAATCCAGTTGAATAAATTCAGTAAACTGTAAAATTTATTTGATTTAGTAGAGTACAATTATGTTTATTAAATTCATTTAGGCACAGTTAGGTATAATTATGTTTAAAAAAATCAGAATAGTGTAAGTTGTTGGACTGAATTCAATATAGTAAACATTCAATTGAATAAATTCAGTTTAGTGTATTACAGTTAAATTTATGTACTAATAAAGCTGCAGTATTTTAGAAATGGTGCTAAAATTTATTGTTGCTTAAAAGTATAATAATGGCGAATTATATTTATTAAAGCGGTAGTTTAACGTTGTGAATGTCTATTTAATATTTTTATACTTTTGTAGAAATGATACTCAAAGCATGCTCTCTGCTGAATTCTCGCTATTGCAACTTAAGTCTTATATTCTCATTGATATCGATTTATTTTTTTCAAAATCGTTTGTTTCAACTGTGTATTTATCATTTTAAAAATGGAATATAGAATATGCATTAATATGCTCTATGGACATAGTTTCCTTCGCCTTTCCTGTAAATAAATTAAACTGCAATGAAATTATACTTTACTGAATTAATGATATATGTATATTCAAATTAATTAAAGTAATCTGAATTTATTAAAGTAAATAATACTTACTGAATATGTTTATCTCAATTATACTAAACTAGTTAATTCCAACGTATTATACTAATCTGTATTTATTCAACTAAATTACACGTATCAGATTTTCACACATTTACGCAATTTATAATAATATCGTTTGATCCATTTTACTGTCTCATATAAATGTTAAAGTCAAAATTATTTATTTGAAATACAAAAAAAAATCAAAATCAAATCAAGTGATATATCTCACCACCAGTAAGTATATAAAATTTATATCAGTCATTTTTTTAAATCTTATAATGCCATTCACCACTAAGGTTATGTCGGCTCAAGTACAAACACTGATGCCATGGCGTTTGTACTTGTTATTCAGTAGCCATGGTTACACCAACGCCGCTTCAACCGAAGAAAAACGAAGTCTAAGCTCCAATTCTTCTCTTCCTTGTTCTTCGGTTCGTTCCAGTTGAGGCTACAAATATTATCCCACAGCGAACACATTTAGCCAGTTTGGCATCACAATTGACTAAATATTCAGCTAAAAATAATTATTTGTGTTTTCAACTTTCACTGAGCAGCTGACTTTGTTTACGAACCATAAACGACTAAAAAAACTTAATTTGATTACATTAATTATCGTTTAATTCATTAAAATAAATTCAGCATAGTATAATTCCGAGAAATAAATTCGGTATAGTATAATTTAGTGACAAAATTCAGTTCAGTATAATTTGGTGAAAAAAATTCAGTATAGTATAATTTAGTGATAAAATTTAGTTTAGTATAATTCAGTGAAAGAAATTTAGTATATAGATCCCGCCATATAAATTGGCAGTTGGGGGCGTCGCCACAGTCGCGTAATTCAGTGTTACCAGTAAACACGCCAAAACTAGCACTCACTGTGCCATACGGCTCGATACATTATAGGTTTCATTTGTAACGGTCTAAAAATATTTTGACTTTTGACTTTGATATATTAATTTGTTTTATTTGAGTTTATAGCTCTGCAACCAAAGACCGTTACAATGAAACCTATAATGTATCGAGCCGTATGGCACAGTGATTGCTAGTTTTGGCGTGTTTACTGGCAACAGTGAATTATGCAACTGCGGCGACGCCTCCATCTGCCATAATATATTCAAAATTATAAATATCACAAGCTCTCTTTGAAAGTTATCTTATGATCTAAGTATAAATTAAAAAAACTATTTCAAACATGGCACTGAGCATTGTCTTTACATATTTTTTACCGAGGTTAGATCAGCGGAGACCCTAGCTTGGAGAAGAACTAACAAGAAACTCCGGAAATCAATTTATTATAATCACCCTTCTTCTTCTTCTTCTCAATCGTTACGCTCTTATCAGAGCGGTCGTGGTCTTCATGACGTGGCATCTTGAGCAGCCGACATGGTTCGCCGCACAACCTCCCGCCACCTCTGCCTGTTGGCGGGAGGTCTATTAATCACCCTTAACAAACATAAAAATTACAAAGAGTGGGCAAAAAACACAACGCTGGTAATACTAAATTTACCTTTCATACAAAATAACACGCAATTGCGGAAAAGTCAAATTTAGTTCCAAGTTTGGCTACTGCCAGCTTATGTGGCGGGATCTCTAGTATAATTCAGTGAAAGAAATTCAGTATAGTATAATTCAGTGGGAAATTCAGTATAGAAATCGCGCCACATAAGGTGGCAGATGGAGGCGTCGCCACAGTTGCGTAATTCAGTGTTACCAGTAAACCCGCCAAAACTAGCACTCATTGTGCCATACGGCTCGATACATTATAGGTTTCATTTGTAACGGTCTTTGGTTGCAGAGCTATAAACTCAAATAAAACAAATTAATATATCAAAGTCTAAAGTCAAAATATTTTTATTCAAAATAGGCCCTATCATAATCTCTCTTTGAAAGTTCTCTTATGGTCTAAGTGTAAAATAAAAAAACTATATATTGACAAAAGGAATATATATGAGTGAATTGGAAGGGCGGTTACGTATGGGCCGGCCTAATAAGACATATAACAGTCAGATAGACGCTATATTGAAAAAAGGTGACGTTAGGAGTACCTATAACCGCCGAGAGTGTATGAGAGGATGTATGAATGTCAATGAAGCGTAAGTGGTCTGTCAGGATCGGGACAAATGGGGATCAGTAATTCCTGCCTACCCCTCTACAGGGAATCAGGCGTGATGTGTATGTATGTAAAAAAAACTATTTCAAACATGGCACTGAGCATTGACATTACATATTTTTTACCGAGGTTAGTTTAGCGGAGACCCTAGCTTAGAGAAGAACTAACAAGGAAATCAATTTATTATAATAACCCTTAACAAACATAAAAATTACAAAGAAAGTGAGCAAAAAACACAACGCTGGTATTACTGAATTTACCTGTCACACAAAATAACACGCAATGGCGGAAACGTCAAATTTAGCTCCAAGTGTGCCGTCTGCCAACTTATGTGGCGTAATCTCTAGTCATACGTTTTCATTTTACACACTATTCCTAGATTATGAGGTACGTGAAGAATATAATACAGAGGTAGTAAATGAACTAGATTTAAACGACCTCCATAGCCTGACTCAAAATCGTTGCAATCCATAGTCTCTACATATTCCAGTGGGCGATGAAAGCAACGCAATGGAATGTTTTTTTTAATTTATTTCTGCTTAAAACAAATTTCAATATTGAGCCTTTTTACTCAAATGCCTCACCACTAGTGACGTTGGGTGATAACGTTTTGATTCACCGTCGACTCGATGGGACTATATTCGATCCATTAACTTACACTTTCGAAGATGGACAGAAAAACCGTTATAGATCATAAAGTCAACGTTAGTGGTGCCCGTAGTAGTAATATTAACCCCTCAGGATTAGCAAATAGGAAGGTAGAGTTGGACGGGGTAGGCAGCGTAGAACTTATACAGATCAAATTGGAAATAGAAGAGCATATATGAGAAGGTTAATGGCTGTCAGTGAAGCAAGGGCGATTTGTCAGGATCGTTCCTGGTGGCATCTACCTATTCTCGTGAATATAGCGACACCTAACGGCGCTCTTATTTTAAACGCGATGTAGCAAAATTTACAGGAGAGAGATTTAATGTTGAAAGTTGTAGTGAAAAGCCAAAATATGAAATTTTTTCAATATTTAAGCAGACTTTAAAAAAGTCGTCATCTCGCTATGAAACCAACACCAATCATCAAAAAGAAATTAGGATTGAACTGTATTTATGTAACTCATTTACACCAAGTGCGCCGTTAGGTGTCGATATGTATGTACGAATGGCAAAGGGTACCGTCTCCATACAGTCTGAACTGACGCGTGTGTTGTGTCGTTGCAGCACTTCATGCGCTACATGGAGGCGACGAAGCACTTCGCCCCCGCCGACGCCGAGACCAAGGAGGCGCTCGTTGACTTCTTGGAGACGCACGCTATGACCTACTTGCACGGGTGAGTGTTGCAACCTCATTTCGGTACGACCTTTTTGATTCATGAATTTCATCCTACTTTTCGGTCAGAATGAAAGAAATGAATAATGTTTATTTTATTACGAGAAGTTTAAATCTATAGAGAATAGAGAAGTTTTTTAAACAGTATATAGATGGTGTATCTATTATAAAATAGCTTTTAAACATGTAAATCGCTATCACTTGTATTTTGAAAGCAATCTGAGCTAATACCTAAGAAACAGGCCCGCCTAGTGTAAGAGCCGGTGTAAACTTATTTAAAACTACTGCCATAAAAATTAAATTTACGGCCCTTATACATATCTTACCGTTATATGTCTTATTGGGGCGGAATAATTTAGATAAAAATAATTTGGCCGGCCCAATAAGTCATATGACATTCATATAGACGCCATATTGAAAAAGGGTGACGTTAGAAGTACCGCTAAACGTCGAGTGTGTATGAGAAAGTGTACGAGTGTCGATGAACCGAAAGTCGTCTGTCAGGATCGGGACAAAGGGCGACGTATGTAATAATAAGTTGTGAATGCACATATTTATACCTGTACGTGTTGGTGTGCGCAGGCAGTTGTCGGTGGTGTTCTCGCCGCTGGGCACGGAGGACGAGCGGCTGGACCGCGCCATGTGCGCGCGCATCCAGGCGCTGGCCTGGCTCTCGGAGCGGCACCTCGACTGCGCGCTCGACAAGCACGACGCGCGCTGCCGCCACCTGCTGCACCAGGCCATCAGCGGTGAGACCTCTTTTAGCAACAGGGGCCGACGTCTACTAATTAATTATAATATTTAGGACACTATTACACCAATTGAACTAGCCCCTTGGTTAAGACTTGTGTTTAGGGTACTAGTCAACGTATATTTAACAAATATATACCTACATATTATAAATATAAATACATGTATAGAGCATATATAATCAACGACCAGACTGGAAAGTAGAAGAAAAACGTAGTTCTTAACATTGCGGTAGAAAGCGACTAGCGGTCAATGCAATTTATTGGGAGTACTGGAAGATCACCAGGCCATCAGCGGTACCACATCGCATACGCTCTATGACGATGCTTACTAGCTGCCATTCTTATGTAGACATGTCGTAGAAGGTGACTAAGGAAGGGACAAGGGGTCAATGGGATCGATTAAACGATGGACTAGCAAAATGTCACCAATGTTCCATATGAGTACGACTCCAATATTTGTGCTAAAAATGACCCCGAAAGGGATTGAAAGAGGTGAATGTATGTGTAAGTAAAGAAAACATTTATTTGGACACAGACAAATCACAACAAAAATACATACACTTTAAGTCAAAGAGAATCGATTTGGTATGTTGCTGTATACAATCAACAGTACCGGTATTATGTCCCCGATACACCGATACGGTATACACTCAAATTAATAAAAGGGTTAATGGTCGTGAACGCGTTTGTCTCTAGCATTTCTTTGTCCACTGGGTGAGAACTGGTGTCTCTACTGAAACTGCATGTAACGTGTTGTTGTGGCTTGGTTGCAGAGCTGCTGGCGATGGACGCGGAGCGCGCGCCGGGCGGCAAGGTGGGCGCGGCCAGGCGCTGCTGCTCGCACGTGCTGCAGCTGTGCGCGCACGCCCGCCCCGCCTCCGCCGACGACCTGCTGCCCGCGCTCATCTTCACCGTGAGTCACACATATACATACATACTCAATACTCTTTATATATCAGGTAGAATATTCGCAAAGATCCTAGGATGTTTGACAATATTAGGACATTGAACTAGCCCCTTGCTAAGTACATTTAAGAATTGTGTTAAGGATACTAGTCAACGTATATTTAACAAATATAAACCTATTATTTATACATAGATAAACTAGTGACCCGCTCTGGCTTCGCACGGGTATAAAATATATAGCCTTCTCTACTATTCAATGGATGTTATTATACATATAAACCTTCCTCTTGAATCACTCTATCTATTAAAAAAAACGCATCAAAATCCATTGCGTAGTTTCAAAGATTTAAGCATACAAAGGGACATAGGGACAGAGAAAGCGACTTTGTTTTATACTATGTAGTGATATGTTGTAGAATGTTCCCAAAGATCCTAGGATGTTTGACAATATTTGGACATTGTTACACCAATTGAACTTGCCCCTCGGTAAGTACATTTAAGACTTGTGTTAAGAGTACTAGTTAAGAAATATATACCTATTATTTATACATGGATAAATGCATTTATAATCAACGACCACACTGGAAAGCAGAAGGAAAGCGTAGTTCTTAACTCTACATGGCGAATCGAACCCGATCGTACTACGGAGGTCGTCATAGGAACAGTGAAAAGAGACGGATAATAATTTAAATTGATTTCATGTATTGAAAATCTTTCAAACCAATTTAACCTCTGTGTATTAGAGGTTAGGTTAGTTCTTATTTCATAACAGTTGTTGTTTCGTTTTACAATGACAGCAGAATAATACTTAATTCCTAACTTTGACCAGTAAAATGAATGGTCGTGAAAGAGTTTGTTTGTATTATAAATGCTCGTGGTGCGCAGGTTCTGAAGGCGAACCCGCCGCGGCTGATCAGCAACATCAACTTCGTGACGCGCTTCTGCAACGCGCAGCGGCTCATGACCGGCGAGGGCGGCTACTACTTCACCAACCTGGTTAGCTACAATATTTTATATTACTAACTATATTCTCTCATTTATGTACTTAATGACTGACTGACTGATGATAATGACTACCTCCGTGGCGCGATCGGTTAGACGCCTGAACGCTAATCGTGAGGTCCCGGGTTCGATTCCCGGTGGAGACAGAGTTAAGAACTACGCTTTCCTTCTGCTTTCCAGTCTGGTCGTCGATTATATATGCTATATATGTATATAATAAGTATATATTTCTTAAATATACGTTGACTAGTACCCTTAACACAAGTCTTAAATGTACTTACCAAGGGGCTAGTTCAATTGGTGTAATAACGTCCTATAATATTATTATTATTAATTTACAGTTGCTAAAGCAAACGCAAAGCAACGCTGGTCTTACGTCAGGACTACTTTTAGTTTAGTTGCTAGTATTTATAATGTTATTGTAACGGTGAGGGAAAACATCGTGAGCAAACCTGCCTATCCCTCGGAATAGGTGATAGCGACTGACTATATACGGTGATACGGTTGACTACCTTATCACATTGAAACGCGGGCATCGAGTGACCCATACCTAACATGCCTTCGAAATTTCGAATATACAAATTCATTGAAGCCCGCCATATAAAAATGGGAGTGTGTATACACAAGTCGTGAAGCGTATGTTATGTTACATATAATAATATATATATTGTATAGCACATACATACACAGGTCCTTAAATCCCTCTCAGGATGGACGCACTCTTTCTTTGAGGTCTTTTAAGAACAATTTACCGCCGCCGGCAAGGGTAATATACGCTCGAGCGAAACTTTACATTATAAAAAAAATAATAGGAGACAACATAAATCCGATCCGATCACGATCTTATTTCATGGCGTATTTCGTTGAATTAAAATGACACTAGCATTTCTATTATTTAATAGAGTTTTTTATGTGGCTCTATGGATTGGTTAGCGACAATTTTGCCCAAAATCCAACGAAGCCCAGTTGCATACACGGACTTTCACAAACAAAGTCTTATTCCGTCCCGTTTTCTGATCTAATGCCTAAAACCTCCATTTTTTTAAACGTGGTGTGTGATGATGTGTGGCCACACTAGGTTATACGACCCATGTAATTTTACTTTCAATGTATGTTATAGTGCTTCCTCCGAATGTACTTCAATCATTTCTTTAAATAATTATTGTTACAATTCCTTTCATTCCACCATTTACTTTTAGGATCTGTAATATATTTTCTCATGTCTTTTAATAATTTAATAGGAATACTACAACATGTATATTTATAACGCGTGTGTTATTCCCGACAGTGCTGCGCGGTGTCGTTCATCGAGAACATAAGCGCCGAGTCCCTGAACATGCCCAAGGAGGAGTTCGACGGCTACATGGCCATGCCCGCCTCCATCGGCGGCAGCTCCTGGGTGAGCCACCAAGCCATACAATACTAATACATACGGCCACTAACCCTTCCTATAGTCTATTCGCGTTAAGTAAATAGTGACGTCATGATATATAGACGTTAAACTGACCAATGAGACGTTAGTAAATGAGAAAACAATTCACATCGACCAATTGCAGACGACAGTTGTCACGTCTCATTGGTCAAATCGTCGGGACATGATGACATCACTATTTTCTTAATGCGAATGTACTATAGTTGGAGGATCAGGTGTCCATCCGCAATTGCGAAGGTAGTCATTCAGCGGCCAGCATGAGATCCAGACTAGCATGGGTCAGTAAGCCATGCGTACATGTTGAATTCTATAAAGCTATTGTATCTGTTGTTGCCTGTTGTATCTTGTGGTTGGTTGACTAAAACTAACGTAGTTCCCCGAACAGGTAATAGTCAGTGCTTGTAAATGGAGACACGGTTTACCAGCTGTCACATTAAGTATTGATCAACACGTAGGTTCAAACTGGCCATAGAATCACTATCTCTGCAATTGCGTAGATGGAAACTTGAAACTCTGACTTCACTTGCAAGGGTTAATGATCGTGATCGCGTTTGTCTTTGTATTTTATTAATAATTAAATGAAAACATCCTTTCCCTCGGGATAAGCGTGTACTCCATATATGTATTATACAAGCAGTAAATATTACCTGTTGGGGTAGGTTTCAAGCAATATCAAATAATTTGACAAGTTTTTATTTTCAATACTTGAAACATAGATGGCACTGTAATTATAATTTGATTTTTATATTATATTCTTCGCTCCTATCAGTAGCATGGTGATGTTATATAGCCTAAAGCCTTCCTCAATAAATGGTCTATCTAACATAGAAAGAATTTTTTAAATCGAACCAGAAGTTCCTGAGATTAGCGCGTTCAAACGAACAAACAAACAAACTCTTCAGCTTTATAATATTAGCTATTATTTATTATTATATATATAATATTAGTTATTATTTATTATTATATATATAATATTAGTTATTACTGTAGTATTATATTATCTGTGATATTAGTAGAGATTGAATGAAAAGCATGTGATTGTATATGTGACGTGTCAGGCGGCGGCGCTGACGCTGTGCGCGGAGCAGCACGAGGCGGAGGAGGTGCGCGGGGCGAGGAGGGCTCTGCGCCACCAGATGGAGAGCATCGCGCACCGCGTGGAGCAGCTGGCCGACGACGCGCAGAACATCGAGGTACCACACATCTTACCTAGCAATCGTACATACATATCGACACCTAACGTACGCACAAGGCCTTTTAACGGACGCACTTGGTGTAAACGCCATTTTTGGCGAAAATCAGTTAAATATATAGTTCGATTCAAAATTCTGTGTCGATTGGTGTGGGTTTCGTGGCGAAATGATGACTTTTATGGCGTCTAGGCGGTAAAAGATATTGTGTTTTTTTTATTTTCACGACAGCTTTTTCAACTCACGACGACCTCAGTGGCGCGATCGGTTAGACACCTGAACGCTAATCGTGGGTTCGATTCCTGGTGGAGGCATAGTTGAGAACAACGCTTTTCTACTGTTTTCCATTCTGGTTGTTGATTATATATGCTATATATGTATTTATCTATGTATACCTTTCTTGAATATACGTTGTCTAGTACCATTAACACAAGTCGTAAATGTACTTACCAAGGGGCTAGTTCAATTGGTGTAATAATGTCCAAATATTATTATATACTGAGTTGTACACCAAAATAATACAGTCAAAGCTCAAACCTAACTTTTAATGTATGTTTTGCAGTATTTTGGTATTTTTGTTGAAAATTTAATTAATTTTTACTTATAAATACACTAACAAGCGCACACATGAGTACTAAACTGACCAAGGATATTAAAGGACGTAAATGTAGATATGCATGTTACATCATTCGAGAATTAGTGAAGGATCTCCACCTTATTAAATAATATCTATTCTACCTGTAACTCTTAGGTTAGATTTCACCGAATGCATAGTAAAGTCTGATTAGTTAAACAGAATTAAACTTAATCCCAATCAATTTTCGTAGTTGTATTATCGCAAAATGGATTTCACGGTGCTGTATTTAATCGTGGTTAAGAAATCGCCAAATTTCGTTTTGTTTACGCGATTTGACATTGGCAAATGTCAAAAAACGCATAAAAAAATGGTACATTAAAAAAAGCCGTTTATTTTAAATTTTTTTTTAATCCATTCGCCCAATATTTTGACAGCTGCCCTAACCCGGGTTAGTCACTTTAATTGACGAAAATCGGCCAATTAAGCCTTAACCACGTTTAAGCCTAAACATGATTATTTTTGCAACGGTGAAATCAGAAAACCGTGATCAAGCTCTTTAACCCACATTAGCGTGTCTTAATCGTGTTTAGTAAGTTTGGTGAAAACCGCCCTTAGTCAGGCATCATTACATATCGACACCTACCGGCGCACTTGGCGTAAATGCCATTTTTGGCGAAAATGAGTTAAATATACAGTTCGATTCAAAATTCTGTGTCGATTAGTGAGGGTTTCATGGCGAAATGATGACTTTATTGGCGGTCTAGGCGGTAAAAAATATTGGATATTTATGCTTTTCACGACATTTTTATCAACTTTAAATCTCTCTCCTGTAAAGTTTGCAAAATGGCGTTTAGGACAAGTGCGTCGTTAGGTGTCGATATGTTCAGTCAACGCTAAAAGTGCAGTCCCAGTAACTTTTTATGAGATTTTCGTTTATAAGAATAAAAGACAATATTATTAATTTCAAAGCACGTGAACGTATAGTGGTCATGACAATGCATAGTGGCGCCAGTTTTAAAATGTAAAATATGGTCTTTTGTTCTTTTAAACTTAAACCTTATAAAAAGTTACTGGGATTGCACTTTTAGCGCTGACTGTACATACTCCATCTATAGAGCGCTAGTCGAAGATCGAGAATCCTCATTGGCCTTGTTTTAAACTACTTTATTCATTGTTATAGTTATTATCAGTATGTCTTATTGGGTCTACCAACATGTCATTTAGGAGGCGATTAAGGCGTACTTGGGGTAAATAGGATCAACTGAGCGATAGGCTAGCAACCTTTCACCTGTTCCATAAGACATCACAACCCCAATATTTATGCTAAAAAGTGACCTAAGAGGTTCTAAATTTCCGAAGTTCTGTCCACTTTGAAAGGGATTAAAGGACGTGAATGTATATATGTAGCTACGTAGCTGAGCTTTCATTAATCAGTTGCTAGGTCAGAATGTTACGAAATTGCTTACATATTGTCCTATACCACGCCATGTCACGATTGGTTCTTAGGAATCTTTATAGTTTTATTCAGGAAGTGTCTGAATGAATTACTGCTCTAAAAACTATACAGAAGTTGAAGATTTTATTTATTATGCCGCATATACAATTTGCAGAACGAAATACGCGCGGAAGTGGACCAGGTGATAAAGGAATCGCTGCAGCACATGAAGCCGAGGAAGATCCTGCCTAGGTACGGGCAGTTCACATCCGCCGACCCCTCCTGTCTCTTGGACGAGAGCCTCGACTCTATCTTCGAATCCCGAAGAGCTCCTAACGCCGACAATGCGGATATATTACCACTTTTACTCAATACAGGGGAGGAGAACGAAGAAGAACATATATTGAACTTAGACAACAGTCCGGAGGTTCTCAGGCCAACCACCTCTGCGGAACCGCTCATTCCATCTCCCCTAGGTTTCCTTTCCTTTGATTCCCGGTCTTTAGACGAACTGACCACTCCGGACGATTTGGACGACAGTTTGCCTCTAGGATTACATAAGGTCAACTATGATATAGATTTATCGGACCTTAGCGGCGAGAACAGCGCTGCGGACGACCTGCCCAAGGACCCGTTCAGTCCCGTAGAGGTCAAAAGACCAGCCCCAGATCCCTTCAGCCCAATCCTAGATAAGTTCGACCAGTTCAGCCTAGTTAACAAGGATAAGGAACTCGATCCGTTCGAAATAGTCCACAAAACAAGAGATCCTTTCGAACCAGATCATTCGGATGAATTCGATCCGTTTAATCCGGTGAAAGGAGACCCCTTCAAGCCTATCGTAGACCCGTTCAAACCGCTCCAAGCAGACCATTTCAAGGCGTTTGATCCCTTAGAGACAGGTGATGCTTATAAGGGTCCGTATACAATGGACCCTTTCGCGCCCGTTCCTAGCTCTTCTAAGCCAGTGTTCGATCCCTTTGAACCAGTGACCCCTAGCTCGAGTGGCGCCGGTCCCTCCAAGAGTGCAGAGGGTGGTTCCATACTGGACGACTCGCCCAGTGCCAGCTTCCTGCCCACGCCCTTGTTACCAAGTAATGTTGCCAAAAAGTAGGCTAAGACTGTGATTTTGTAGTGTAAGATATGTCCATTCGTCCACTTTCAAAACTGTTTTCTGTTCTTCTGTTTTCTTTTCAACCAGTTACGACATCATACAATAAATAGATTTGCGGCTGTGGTTTAGTTGGAAAGACCTCTGGCTTTTTTAGAGGTTCTAGGTTCGAATCCCGGTTCCGGCATGTACCAATGATTGAAGTTTAGAACTGTGTCTTTCATTTACGTACGTGAAAACCTACCTATCCCTTGGGATTGGTAATAGCCAGTGCCTGTATACGGCGATACGGTTCACTACCTATCACGTTGGGCGCAGTCTATCCTGTGTTACGCGGGCTTTTGAATGCTTTTGAAATTTCGGAGATTGCCAATCTCAATCATATCAAGCTTCTGACTACCCCGTTTCAATAAAAAAGGGAGTGTGTATCCAAATCCAAAAGCCAAAAAGCGTATGTTATGTAAGTTAGAGAACATACTAAATAGTATGTTTTCATAACTGGTTAAGAAATAAGCAATTATGAAAGTGGCCGAAAGGAAATTTGTTGGAATATATTCTAGAGAAAATCTGTACTCGTAATTTAGATTAAGTTATGTAGAATATTGCTAGAAAAATGTCAACTCATCATTCAACAGTCCTTTTTGTAGAAAGTAGTTAGTGTATTATTGAATCCCAAATCTTTATAAGTATTATAAATGTATATAAAATGAAATTTTGAAGAAAAATCGGTGAGGTAAGCTTTTGCATATGTTTATGTATATTTGTAAATATTTATAAGAATTAATTTTTGTTGCTGTTACTGTGATTTAATTAAAATATAACGTATTATATTAGATAGAAAACATTTCATTTAAAATTATTGTACTATTCTACCTGTTTTAGGTATTTCGATTTGTACAAATTTTATAACAAAATTAATTTACTTACAGAAACTATATTTTAGGTTTTCATCAATGAAAATTTCACATAAATCAATATTTGTAATGTTATTTTTGCATTAATGGTGTACTAATTTGTATAATAGTCAAAGAATTTGATTAAATAAAAATCATCGAATTTGTATTAATATATATGATTTCGAAGAACACTTTCTACTTAAATGGTTGAAAATAAATATTTAGTTGTCAATCTAAACTCTGCAATGATGATATATTGTTACCAAAGTTTTTATTAGTGTATTTTTTGTATAGCCGTTTGAGAATCTCATAGAATAAATTGATTTGATCAACTATCTGAAATGGGTTATTCCAATCTGAAGAATGATAATATTCAGTAACAAAATATGACTATTTTAACTAGCTAAATTGAAGCTAGCAAAAGAATTTTGGTAGAGGTTGGAATAAATCAGCTTTATAATAAGTTATGTTTATATATTAGAAATATTACTTATATGATTTATATACCAGTACAATTATAACTCTAAGGGTACAAGAATATTTAATTATATCCTTCAATGTAGGGAAACCAAAACCTATGTACAGTCTTCGCTAAAAGTACAGTCCTAGTAACTTTTTATAAGGTTTACATTTAATAGAACAAAAGACAATATTTTTCATTTTGAAGCACTCAAACGTATAGTGGCCAGGAAAATGCATAGTGGCCCCAGTTTTAAAATGATAAATACTTATTGTATTTTGTTAAAACCTTATAAAAAGTTACTGGGACTTCACTTTTAGCGCTGACTGTACATTTGTGGGCCAATGTTTTATATGGTCGTTCAAATTATTCCAGTTATTACAGTATCTATAACTAACTTTATTTATATAAACAGTTTTGAGTCATCTAACACATTCGATTCCCAGTGGAGAAAACTAAGACTAACTTACCAATCGTATTGGTGTTTATATGTATCAGATATTTAATCATGATAAGTATATATTTCTGAAATGTAACTTCAAACATTGAAAGTACCCTTAGTCTTAAATGGAGTTACTAAGGGGCTAGTTCAATGGTTACAATGGAATCCTATGTATTATTAAATCAGTGTTATAGTTAAGAAAATGATTAATATAATGCATTTTGTGTCCCAATGTCATGAAATTACACGAAGGCTATGTTTTGTTGTTTTATTAAATAATAATTTTTACTTTTTGTTTCAATTGTAGTTATAAAGTTGCACCCTTAGTGAACAGTTTTAAATACAGGCTTGATGAACGTTTTAAAACTTTAAAAACTCAAGTGCAAAAACTCATATGCACGCATTAGCTTGAAGAGCTGTTAGTGTATTTAATAAATAATAATGTTGTAAATTGTTGAATATTACATTAAAAAGCCCTTTCTTTACACTTTATGTTTACCTGTTATGTTACAGACTAATTAATAGCATACACAGAAAGGTGTAATATGGAAGCATAGGAACTGATACATTGCTCGACATGACGCATTAGTTGCCACACTGAAGAAAGGGGATAATAAAATAAATAATGGCTCAATTTAGAGTCAATATATATAATACTATATGCGCTAGGCAAAGTAGAAGAGAAGAGTCAATGAAATATTTAACATATTATTAATATTCAACATTATTACTACTGACAACTAAACCGAATTACGAAGAAAGCACACCTGTTTAAAATCTTAGATGTAATGTGTTGTGGAGTTTTGGATAGTTGCTTCAATGCCCTTTGAGTCTGCGTTAGTATAAATTGACCCATACGTGTTACTCATTGAATTTTGTGTGAAGATTTAAATATGTTAGGGGATAAAAATTGTGGGCTTCTTATTGTGTTTTACTAAGGAGAATACAATTTTTATATGTTACACCGTTTGGATTAGAGTATCACTAGGCAGAGACTAAGGACCCAACAGTAATTGTTTGGGCATATACATTTAGTTTTTGTTTATTGGGCTCCATGGTTTCCGCAATTAGTCCCCACTGGGACCGTTCTGCGTGATCTCACTGGCTATTCCAGCTCCCGCCAAAAATGCAGAAGACGCCTAGTGTCTTCACAGATTTCCTGAAGCAAACCCGGTTTCCCAAGGATTTTGGCCCGTTCTTTAGCCATGGGCCCGCACTCCAGGACAATATGGCCAATGGTTTCCATGGAGTCAATGCAGCCCCTGCACAGTGGGCTATCCGTGATTCCAAGCTTAAGTTAAGTTTTAATTAATTTAATCTGGTGCAACTCAGTTGTTGAGGCTTGATTCTGTTTTATTGTGGATGTCGTGTTCAAATCCCAGAGCATTTATTAATAAAAATAAAGTTTTCTGATTTTCTATGGTCATTTTGCTAACTACAAATATAATTGTGAAAATGCATCAAAACTCTAACAGGTAATAGTTAGTCAGTGCTTGTAAATAGCTATACACCTTACTACCTGTCACATTGAGTACTAACTTTCTGGTCAATACAGGTATGAGATGGCCAAATATTTACAAGTCAGTTGCAACCAACCTACTAATACCCCAATAATGGACACTCCAATCACTAACTATCCTGCAAGGGTGAATGGGATTTGTCTTTTGGTTTTGTCTAAGGATGGAGTCTAGATTAACCTTGTGGGCAGTGTGGCAGTAAGTTTGTAGGGCAGTTGGTTACATACAGTTAAGTCCCCAATCAGCTCAGTACATTTTATAATAATGTTAAATAACTCGATATAAGTGAATTGCCAGCTGTGTCATGCAACGGCATGTAACCCTGCATGTGAAATGAAATGTTCAAGGTCTTATGTAAATTGTGAAACCAAACGCTGACTGTTTACTTAAATAGTAGTTATTGCGATAAGTGTGTTCCTGCATTTTATTGTTAATTATTACCAAAATGTATATTTGGATTCAATTGATATAAGAATACTAGTTTGCAAATAAAGAAAAAAAAGGTGTTAATAAAAGTACTGGGTTTAGGTTACAAAATTTATTCAAACTATAATTATCTTTATCACTGAGTTGGAATAATCAGCGTTGTATGTCTTGTTAACGCAAATTATGACTAAGGAAAATAAGTTTAACTATTTGCAATTTTAAACTAACAATTGTATGATAACCGAACAATAACAAATAATGAAAGATATCTCCCTTTTAAATAACTTACAGTACCTAAACAATTTGTGCAGCGTTCCGCAACACAGCTCTCTCAGCGAGCCAAAGACGCAGCCATTACAAGCCCCAACGGCCCACAATCGCCTTGAGATCACACTAACACTGGACACTTGCACAGTTATGACCAAATTTAATTTGTTCCAAATCGTAACTCTAATAAAAGGCCAATGCTATTTACTTCACTCTGAATTTGTAATGTTTCTACTTAAACTAGGTATATGAACACACATTTCCAGTATATATACATATATATTCTTCATTAAACAGGAAATATTTGGCTTTACACACAATGATAAGTCTTCCATCACCACGTAGGCCCACGGCGCTACCTCTAACTAATCAATGTTCCATTGCTCATGTCGCAAGACCCTGGCTAATTGGCAAGGTCACTGGCACTGCGCTTAGGCAATGGATATTGTGACATTGATGCCAAGGTTGCCATTGTCCGCAAACAGCTGGGCCAGAGAGGTGTCAAACACCAGGCAGTCTGAGTTCATGATGGCGGAGGAGACGCCCTCGTGGATGGAGCGGGGCATGGCCTCCCAGGTGAGCCTCCGCCTGTGCCCGTTCAGCTCTAATCTGTAAGCAAAGTTCTCGGCCTCCTTCCGGGAGCCTATGAGTTGCACTATGGCAAAGAACTGCTGGTGGCCATCAAACTTCTCTTGCTTCTCCAGAACTAGCATAAAATGATGGTTGAAGCACGACTGCATCATCACCCAGTCCACTGCTCCAGGCAAGTTGATGTCCGTGGCCAGGAAAACAATGTCCTCGCCCTGAAGGGTGGTGATGCTCTTGTGGGACATCATGAGGTGCGGCATCACTTGGTCTAGGCTGCCTTGCCACTTGCAGGAGGCGCCTGGGCAGGGGCAGGAGTATGGCCGGAACTCACAAGTCTCCTCGTGCTCCGCCTTTTCCGTGTGCACCAGGGTGACAGTGCAGCCTGTGTTGCTGTGCTTGCAGGGGAACATGACGTTGCTGGCGACCTTCTCCATGGCCAGGTTGCGGATGTTGCCCAGGGGCCCGCGGCAGGTGGGGCAGCACGACAGCTTCGGACGGCAGCTG
This sequence comes from Leucoptera coffeella, assembly GCA_030578115.1. Classification (NCBI taxonomy): domain Eukaryota; kingdom Metazoa; phylum Arthropoda; class Insecta; order Lepidoptera; family Lyonetiidae; genus Leucoptera; species Leucoptera coffeella. Next base: position 23,952 of record JAMBLF010000301.1, on the reverse strand, counting down.
GAGCAGACCAGGTGGCCGCTCTGGCACTGCAGGATCGGCGGCAGCACATAGTCGAAGCACACGGGACACTCAAACAGCGAGGCGAGGTCGGCCGACATCGCAGTGGGAACGTTCACGAGCGCGGGCACGCCTTGCACGCTGCAACTGGATGCACTCGCTGCACCGCGCCGGGCCTTGTTCTGGCTCATGTCACTCAGGCGGGCATCCAAGGACCAGTCGCGCCAGTCCACCGTGGCTGCCTCGATCGACCCGAGGTGCCTAGATCATAGCGCGTCCAACACCACCATTTTCCTTTACATCTACAGCGTACAGATACACTCTTCCATCACAGGTTCTTCTCGTAGCAGGAGGCTCCGAAATCTTTGGTATTATCACGCGATCTCCAGTCTTGTTGAAATGGGGTCTACAATGTTTAGGAAAACACTTGAGTTATATTAAGTTGTCCGGACGTACTTTCTATCGAATGATGACTATTACCGATAGCTTGGTAAGAAAAAATAAAACGCTTGAGAGTCTACAGCTTCAATTACGAATAAACTACAATTTTTAGCCATTAAATTTAATGTAGGTATACAAAGGAAGGACGAAACACGAACGAACGAACGAAGTACTGAACGTGAATGATATGAATGTTGATTGATTGTCACCTAGAGATCCCGCCACATACGGTGGCAGTAGCCAAACTTGGAACTAAATTTGACGTTACCGCCATTGCGTGTTATTTTGTATGAAAGGTAAATTTAGTATTACCAGCGTTATGTTTTTTGCCCACTCTTTGTAATTTTTATGTTTGTTAAGGGTGATTATAATAAATTGATTTCCGGAGTTTCTTGTTAGTTCTTCTCCAAGCTAGGGTCTCCGCTGATCTAACCTCGGTAAAAAATATGTAAAGACAATGCTCAGTGCCATGTTTGAAATAATAGTTTTAAGAGATTCGCGATTTATACTCATGATATAAGATATAAGGGTGTGTATAAGATTGATTGCAGCTGTGGGAAATCCTACGTCGAACACACTAAACGGTCTATTGCGGACAGAGTGAAGGAACACATAATATATGTAATATATAATAAGAAGGATAAGTCCCGTTAATTATTAATCATGTTTGAAATAGTTTAATAAACATATTTTGACTTTGATATATTAATTTGTTTTATTTGAGTTTATAGCTCTGCAACCAAAGACCGTTACAAATGAAACCTATAATGTATCGAGCCGTATGGCACAGTGAGTGCTAGTTTTGGCGTGTTTACTGGTAACACTGAATTACGCGACTGTGGCGACGCCTCCAACTGCCACCGTATGTGGCGGGATCTCTAGCGATGGGATTCTTAGAGATCCCGCTACATAAGGTGGCAGTAGCCAAACTTGGAACTAAATTTGACGTTACCGCCATTGCGTGTTATTTTGTATGAAAGGTAAATTTAGTATTACCAGCGTAGTGTTTTTTGCCCACTCTTTGTAATTTTTATGTTTGTTAAGGGTGATTATAATAAATTGATTTCCGGAGTTTCTTGTTAGTTCTTCTCCAAGCTAGGGTCTCCGCTGATCTAACCTCGGTAAAAAATATGTAAAGACAATGCTCAGTGCCATGTTTGAAATAATAGTTTTAAGAGATTCGCGATTTATACTCATGATATAAGATATAAGGGTGTGTATAAGATTGATTGCAGCTGTGGGAAATCCTACGTCGAACACACTAAACGGTCTATTGCGGACAGAGTGAAGGAACACATAATATATGTAATATATAATAAGAAGGATAAGTCCCGTTAATTATTAATCATGTTTGAAATAGTTTAATAAACATATTTTGACTTTGATATATTAATTTGTTTTATTTGAGTTTATAGCTCTGCAACCAAAGACCGTTACAAATGCAACCTATAATGTATCGAGCCGTATGGCACAGTGAGTGCTAGTTTTGGCGTGTTTACTGGTAACACTGAATTACGCGACTGTGGCGACGCCTCCAACTGCCACCTTATGTGGCGGGATCTCTATGTGTTTTTGCGATACTATACTAATATCACTTCACACGTCATGTTGTTCCACGAAATTTGAAGAAAATGATAATACAACATTGATGATTTTATCATAAGATAAATCGATTGAATTGAGTTAATTGTCATGATTAGTGTTCAACTTTTTATTTCAAATTGTAAATAATTTGTGAAAAAAACGAGAAAAACTTGAATAATTATAATAATTAACGAATGTCATTTCAAATGAATGTGATCTAAGTAAGACTAAAAATTTAAACTAATATAAATTACGGGTAGTTGTAATTTGACTAATACATAATCATTCAGAAAAGGCAAACACTTTCATGATCTTTACAAAGTAGTCGGAAGTCCTTCACAATGGCGGAAGTAGTAATTCCATGGCGATTCCACGTATTGTGTTGTTAATCCAGTATTTAATGAGACAGGTACAAGCATTTATAAGCATTAACTATACTATAATCTGTTCGGGGAACAGATAGCTTTGCTAGAAGTTTTCCCTCATTCATTCTTACAAAAGTATTCGTAACATTTCGCAAATGTATTTTTATAAATAACCAAAGCATAGTAAATAAAAATTGAATTAATATTGAATCATGTATTTCAAATATTATGCAATGAAAAGATGATATCACATATCGTTATTTAAAAATCATTCTTTTTATAAACACATCTCTAAGGAACAGATAATATTATGGAAATCAATCACCTGTTAAATATATTGCCAGTAATGATAACAAGGAGTAAATCTTTATTTAATTAATAACGATATTGCTGTAACCAATATTATTAAGAATGCAAAGATACAATGTCTTTTGTATTATTTTACATATAATGTACATCAAAGAACTGTATTAACCAACACAGCTAAGAAATCATTTTACTTATTGGTTTAGTTGATAATAATTTTCTACAATAGCTATATGAGTTCGTGACTTTTGGGGCAGGTGATATCGTTAATTATAAGTACGGCAACTTTTACATAGACTGAAGGACTAATTAATATTTTTGTTATCTTCATACAATTTTTTTGTGACATGGCAACAATAAGAAGCCAACGAGTACTTTTATAAACGTCATTCATTACCTTGACAGATGTTTAGTTCACTCCACTGGGTGAGAGATTACTCATTCAATTGGAAATAAGCGGGAAGTTTAAATATTACGTGATTGTTTTCTCTGTATGAATCGAAAGCAAAATATTTGTACATTTAACGAAATAAAAATTACCAGACCCTGGTTGTCTCTGCAGAAAACGATTTTGCATTGTTGTTCGTTCAGAAGACCTAACTCGGAGAAGTACAAACAAGAAAGTCATATATTAAACAATGTGTTTTATGCTGTTAACTTTAAAACTAACTCCGCAGTTTTGAATATCATTTTAAGGATACATGAACCCTGGACTACCCTGTAAGGGAAGTCAATCTTCGTTTAAAACTAGGTATGTAATATTCGTTTAGCTTGTGACACACAATATATGCAAATTAAAAATAAAGTCAACTAATAAGTAAAATGATTTCTTAACTGTGTTGGTTAATACAGTTCTTTGATGTACATTATATGTAAAATAATATAAAAGACATTGTATCTTTTCTTAATAATATTGGTCACAGCAATATCATTATTAATTAAATAAAGTAATACTTACTCAACGACAAAGCCGTCACCTCAGCATTTTCTCACTCACGATGTCAACTGCTTCAAGGTTATCAGAAAGATGAGTGCACGTTGAAGTAATATTTCACTAGCAAATGAATAGGGAATAACGAAGGGATGTATGCATCGCCAGGTATCAGTAATCAATCCGGTAGTTAGTGGTAGTTCATAAATGATATTTTTCTTAATCGGTTTCCAATAAGCCCCATGTTTTAAATACTTACATTCCAACACCTGTTGATTTATGAATAACGTCACAGAAATTAGGTTTAAGTTTCCTTATGATGTAAAAAAATTTACTTAATTTTAATTATTAAACAAAACCTTAAATAACAGTGGTTATTTTAATATACTGTTATGTAGTGCACACTTTATTTATTATTTTTTGAAATTGATATTATTTGTTCGTTTGTTTTAACCGATCCCTGCAAGCGGGGACGTCAAACGAATGCAATCTACCTGCCTTTCTTATCGGTATGTCGTAAAAGGCGACTAAGGGCTTAGGGGTAAACGAAATCGACTGAGTGATGGACTAGTAACCTGTCACTAATGTTCCATACACACATACACATCACGCTTGATGCCCTGTAGAGGAGTAGGCAGAGATCACAGTTCCTCACTTGTTCCGATCCTGACTGACCACTTTCGCTTCATTGATACAAATACATCTTCTCGTACACACTCGGCGGTTATAGGTACTCTTAACGTCACTCTTTTCAATATAGCGTCTATCTGACTGTTATATCTGTCTTATTGAGATGGCACCTAATGTTAATGTTCTATATTTCATGATATCACAATAATCATGCTAATAAGTGACCAAGGAGATGTTTCCACGTCTCCAAGGTTCTGTCCTCCCCGAAAGGGATTACAGAACGTAAATTAATGTATTGTTTTAATTAGCCATCTGAATTTTAACCGCTTCATTTTATTCTCGAGAAATGTCTAGATAAAAATGTCAAACCTGTATAGAGGTTTCAGTTCTCACGACCTCCTTTTAAGAATCGATATTATACGATAAAAATAAGTTATCTAAGTAGGTACCGACCTATCTTCGTAGTGCCTGCGTAGATAGTATTCATATCTATCTGATCTCTTGAGTTGTTAGACAAAAAAAGACAAACGCGTTTACGACCATTAACCCTTGCGGGGTTGTCAAAGGTACAGGTTTCCATTTCCGCAATTGCGAAGGTAGTAATTCTATGGACACCTCGAATGTACCTGTTGACCAGATAGTCATTACTCAATGTGACAGGTGGTAAGCCATATCGCCACTTACAAGCACTGACTATACAGGTTTATACTGATCTGTACAGGATTTTTTCCCTCACCGTAATATTCGATGCATTTCGTAAAATTTAGTTCTAAATACAAACATCAATTCACACCTCAAAATTCCTAACGAGATAGGCAGAAGCTATCGATCGCCACCTGGAACGATCCTGACAAATCTCTCTTAGTTTCATGAATACCCATTAACCTTCTCATACATGCTCTTCTGTTCTTCACGCTACGTACACCCAGATAATATCGGTATAGGGAAGCTAAATCCATTCAGTTTAACTCACAGATACAGAGGATCAATATTATAAGCATTATAATATGTCTGCGCCCTAAATATTTATGATGTTTGTTTCTTAATAAAAATGCAGAATAGCCCTTTATTTAGATTTATTTTATTAAAAGTATCTATTTTTTGCATTTAATTTCTATATGATTTGAACTAAATATCACATTTATTACTTAGACACGATAGTTTCGACGTAGCTCAGTTGTTTGGGGCTTGACTCTGTATCAGTGGGTACAGGGTTCAAATCCCACTTGAGCATGTACCAATGGAAATGAAGTTTAATGATTTCTAAGTACATTTTCGTAATTAAATTACATTTGCGAACTGCGTCGAATGCTACGGTGAGGGAAAACATCGTAAGGAAACCTATCTGTTCGTCGGACAGGTAATAGTAAGTGCTTGTAAATGGCGACATAGCTTACCATCTGTTACACTGAGTACTGACTATCTGGTCAACACGTGGGTTCGAGGTGTCCATAGAATTACTACCTTCGCAATTACGGAGACGAACACCTGAACCTCTGACTACCCTGCAAGGGGTTAATGCTCGTGAACGCGTTTTTTTGTCCTTAGACACGCTGAGAAGAAAGGCAACTACGTAAATTGTATTTAGATCCCTTACTTGCCTTCATTATAACATAACCCTGAGTTTTAATCAGTCAATTTCTTTATTACTGATAAAATTAATTTATAGTAATATCCAATGTCTCGTCTTATCTACAGTGAATGATGATAATATCAAAATAATTTGACTATCGCTAAGTATATTCATAAGGTAAATGCTATCACATTAGGATTTTATATCTTCAGAGGAGTAAGTAGATATTTATTGCACATAATATCCGTGTCCTTAAGAATCGCATATTTTTCAATCTGATGACATGCTTATGAATACCGTTGCATAAATTATGGGAATTTTATGTCAGCCTTATTCAGTATATCTCACATATGTGCGTCATCTGTCTTACTATATAATAATACTAATCTAGGACACTATTACACCAATTGAACTAGCCCCTTGGTAAGTTCATTTAAGACTTGTGTTGTTGTAATGTTTAAGTAATATATAGTTATTATACATACAGAAATACATATATAGCGTACACAATCAACAACCAGACTGGAAAGCAGTAGAAAAGCGTAGTTCTTAACTCTGCCTCCATCGGGAATCGAACCCGAGACCTCACGATTAGCAGGTGCTTAACCAATCGCGCCACGGAGTTCGTCAAACTATGTATCACCACCCTTTTAATTGTTTCTATAACATTTCAAGAAATTAAACCCTGTACATATGTACTCGTAGATGTAAGAGCATTAACAAGAAAAATATCTGTAGAAATATATTCTCTTAATTTAAACAGAACATGTTTCGTCAGTTATTGTATGATAACAAACCTATAAACGATAGCGTAGATCGATTATTAAATTAATCGAATTATTATTTTATGGTTTAATTATAGAACAGATAAGATGCAAAGACACGCCGCTTCGAAACGGCGCATGGCGGTCACATCACATCAATCACATATATCGATAAATAAAAGACCTGATGCCATTCATTAGCGAAACGTACATAATATGTAAACAATTCGCTCGGTGGCGTGGAGACATTCGAATGTTATTTAGTGTTATCGCATGAAAAACCGACGGGAAAATTTCTTGATTAGGCAGCGCTAGTTAGTGAAAAGTCGGTGGCTCGGTCGGCCGCTCGTGTGCCGGCTTCAGCGAGTGCCGAGTGCGTGGCGCCAAAAATCCCTCGTCTCAACGCGAAAAAAGTTACATTCAAGTGACAGTTTACAATGTGAAAAATATTAGTTAGTAGAAAATTAAGTTATTATAAATAGATTGTAAAAATACAATATTTAAATAGGATATTGCAGTTATATATAAGAAGTTTTGAGTGCGAAACCGAAATTTGATACAGATTAAGGTAAGATTAGAATGAAACTTTTGCTCTAGTGTTTAAGAATGTTTTTTTATTGTGAGCTAAACAAATTTGATTACGCCGTATGGCGCGTTTTATTTTTATTGCGCTTTGATATCCCTCAAGAGATAAAACAGACAAAAACAAACGATTTCGCTAAACAATAGCTACAGTCATAGGTAAATTCTATTTTAGTTAATTACCACACAAATGAATCTACTTTTTGGATTTACGAGGAGGTATCTATATATCGCCAATATTTCAAATCAGTTTTTCTGGTACAGCATCGCATAGGTTTTGTTTTAGTAAAATTATAATGAATATTGTAATAACATGCAAAGATACTGCGTATTGTTTTCAAAAGTGAGAAGATCTCTATTAATTTTTACAGAATATTTTTTGTTCTCAATCGCATAGTTTGCGTGAAATTAATTGCGGTTTGCACGTTGTAATTAACACCTCGTGTTTTGCAATTGTGCGAGTATGAATGACCGGTGTACAATTTTAATTATTTAGATAACATCCAAACATTTCAATCATTGCCTAAATATGGTTAAAAAGGTGATCATATTATTTTATGCCTGATAAACATTGAAGATTGTATATGAATCAGATATTTATACATATGCACTTAGGCCCTGTATCCCTTTCGGAGTGGACAGAACCTCATCATCACTACATAGTATAAAACAAAGTCGCTTTCTCTGTCCCTATGTCCCTTTGTATGCTTAAATCTTTGAAACTACGGAACGGATTTTGATGAAGTTTTTTTTAATAGATAGAGTGATTCAAGAGGAAGGTTGATATGTATAATAACATTCATTAAATAGTGGAGTAGGCTATATATTTTATACGCGTGCGAAGCCGGAGCGGGTCACTAGTAGTTAATATGACGTACGTCACTTTTTAACATAAACAGATATTATGTCAAATATATTTATGTAATGAAAATCTCCGATGCACTACCTTTATTCTATAATATGTATATTAGTAGTCATTACCTGTTACAACTTCATGACAATAGGCCCAACCGTGAGAAATCGAACCTTGGACCTTTTTATAAATAAGTGTTTATCATACCCAATATAAATAAACATTACGCCCGTTTCACCACAGAACTCAAGTAACGGATTTAATTTAGTTTCATTGTCATCCATACACGTCCTCACACACTAGGCAGTTATAGATACTTCTAAAGTCTCCCTTTTTTAATTTGTCGTTTATCTGACTATCATATAATGTGTTATTGGCTCGACCATACGTAACCGCCCTTCCACCTTACCCATATAATTTTTTTTAATGTTCTATATTTTATTATTTCATCATTCATTATTATTACTTATGTATGAATACAAACACACCTATTATAATTATCTCTGCCAGGATACAACCTAAGAGACATATATACATACTCTCGTTATCCTGGACTCCATTGATGCCCGGTCCCTTAGTCGCCTCCTTCGACAAGCCTAAGTCGGAAAGAACACGAGCAAATTATGCACATTTCATTAATTCTTTTCGTAGTGGACAGAGCCTAGGATATATTATATCCCATATAACTTTTCAGCATAAATATTGGGATTGTGATGGCATAAGGAACATTGGTGACAGGTTGCTAGTCCATTGCCCAATACATTCCATTTATTCCCTTAGTTGCCTCCTACGACATTCCGATAAGAACGGCAGCTAATTACCATTCTGTTTATGTCCCTGAGTAGCGTTGAACATTGTTTATTATATTTCATTGATTGCTTTTACAGCAATATAATTGCTATCTAACACTAAATACATTGCATTAACCTATTTGAATCTAAAATACCGATAACTGTTCGTAAGCATTTATTGTATTGTATCAAATCGTTATTCAGCAATTACGCAATTTCTCCGAAACGATCAATAATTGCTAGTTAGTATAGAAAAGCAGATTCAATGAACAGTCATAAAATTGTTTGTCTGCATATCCCTTAACACAGTTTTCAGTCTACGAGTATGAATTTAAAAGGTTGAGTCGAAACTTAATATCATATAAAATAACACAAGTAAGATTGTTAGTGAGGAAGACCAAATAACGGGTTATCATTTATTTATTAAGTGCTATAGTAACACGGGCAAAAAATGTTCTAACTTTTATTGACAAGCATTATTTTTGTGTCTTACCTTACTGTATTAGAACTTTATAAGAACGTAAACAGATGTCTTCTTTCCAAAACGTCGTAAGAGCCGCCTAGAGATTTTATTTGATTAACACCTCACTATTAATATCCTTAAGGGATCGCCATAGTACACATGTCTGTCACCGCAATTGTTTTTTAGAAATAGGTGGTAATTCGACATTTTATAAAAAAGCTTAATCAACATATTAAATATTCGAAAATTTCTATTTTTTTGTCCCTATCCAACAATTTGTATATGTATATAACAAAACGTTTTTTTATGACTTTTTGTCTGTTCAATCCTTGAATGGAAGGATGTCCAAATTAATGTATTATCTTAAGGTACGAGTATATAGGTAGGTAGGTATCTGAAAAATCTAGTGTCATGTTGTTCGGTGTTACAGTAGCGTGATGGTGTAATAAAAGCTCCATACTGATTTGTATAATTAGGAATTAACATGAAACATAATGGGTGCTAGCTCCAAGATAATTTGGTATCTACCTAACTAATTCAGGCGAAGGGACAGATGACGTGTTTGTCTATTATAAAAATAAAAAACGTCACCAAAAATTATATATTAATTATTAATGTATAAAATTACAATATATTCAATCGGAATGAAATCGGAAAATAAATATAATACACTCAATTTTGATATATGTTATGCTTTGTTTAGAGCATTAGATTTTTTTCGTAGTATTGTTATTATAGCTTGCCATGCGTATGCAAAAAAAGTTTTTATGTATTTGGACGATATAAATTTGATTATTGTGTAATCGAAGCTTAATTTTGGCTCGCTTCTTAGGTAGATACACAGCTAATATATCTCCTTTTAAGTCCGCTACAGCATGAGAAGATTAGCCAATAGGCTTGTTATCATTGTTATACAGAGGCAGCACCTTGCCTGCTTCACTTTTTGATTTCATACAAATGTGGTATACTCGTAAATTAAGTGAGCTTCTTTCTATGACGCTAAGTATTGACTTTATGGTAAAATGTAGTGAGTCCAAATAGAGTTACGCAATATTAACAGTAATAACTACTGCCCCTCACTACTACCAAAATGTACATTTATGAGAAAATTGGTACAACCTTTACTTATTCTTGTTATTTCGGTTTGGACAGGTTTTGGAAACTAGTTTTTGACTTGTCATTGACATACATGCTTATGCATGACTTCTATGATTCCCAAAGGAGTGACCAAGACTATACGGTCCTTCACTTATTTATAATAATCCATATTGAATGTATCTAAATACTATTTCGGTAATAAGTACGTATAAATTCGGTATGGTTTCCCTTGTTTAATTTAAATTCACGTCGTTTAACCTCTTTAACAGAACCTAAGAACAGACGGAGTCTCGGAGACGCGATCATATTTCTTAGGTCCCTTTTTAACATAAATATTAGCATTGGTTAAAACTAAATAGACGAGATATTGAAAAAGGGTGGCGTTGGAAGTAGCTATAACCGCACAGTGTGTATGAGGAGGTCTATGAGTGTATATAAAGGGAAAGTGGTATCAGGATCGGGACGGATGGCGATCCGTGATCTCTGTCTACCCGTCTACAGGGACACGGATGAGATGTATTTAGTGACAGGTTGCTAGCCTATCGCTCAATAGATTTTACCAACCCATAGCCCCTTAGTCTCCTCCTACGACATGCCGGGAAGAACGGCAGCTAGTTAACTGTTTACAATTTATCACAATTCTATTTCTCCAATATCAATTAACTATTATTGTCCCCTAATATTTATTCCAGCATGGGGTCTTTTAAATTTATAAATTGATAACGGCAATGTCTAGGGTTGCATTCAGTATTAACTACTGTCCTTCGAAATGATCGCTGTTTAGTTTGTCTATGATTAAACGAAAATATATTGTAATTGGTTTAAAGATAAGTAGACATATTCACGATCGTACTACAATTTCATGGTAGTCAGAATTTGAATGTCCACCGTCAAGGAAGATTTTTGTGATGGTATTTGGTCATTCGAAACCCATAAATTGTAAATTTTCGTTCAAGTCTGGGACATCAAATATAGTTCTAACTATCCGTCATTTTATCTGGCATATCATAGCAGGGACTAAGAGTAAATAAAATCTATTGGGCGATGGGCTAGCAACATGTCTCTATGTCCATTTCATTGTGTGAAGGTGTATGATGTGGGACTATGTATAAACGAGTATTTTCTGTACGACTACAATGCTGCAATTTAGTTTAATTGTGTTTGTCGCTACTCATCTTTAAGTTTACGGTTATTGTTTGACAGATAAGCGTAGTTGTTATTCGCTCTGTTTATTAAAAATGCTCACAATAAGTGCCAGTTACAGTACACGGTAATTACTCATCAGTTTAAAAGTAGACGCGTCACATCCGTTTTTTCTTTAAAGATAGAAGGAATTTTAGATGATACAGACTAGAAATAAAAACTACGATAAGGGAAAACATCGAGAGGAAACCTACCTATGCCTCCGATTAGACAATAGTCAGTGTTTGTAAGCTTTTACAGATCTATCTCCTGTCATATTCGGTTTTTGTAGATACAAGGTGACCTTAGTGTTACTTACTAACTAGGAAAATGCATATATGGACACCCCAAAATAAGGTTAATAGTAAAGAAGTATATGTTATGTATATGACAAAAATCTTCCTGTAATTTCCTAGACAATTTGGATTTAAGGAAAAGGACTATTTTTAAATAGTTTGTTATTGTTTAATAAGAGCTAAAAATGTGTTCAATTACACTACACACACACTCTCAAACACACACTTTTATCCACAACTATTGAACTATTAAGAAATGTGCGAAAGTCTGTAACTGGTCTTAGTAACTTTTAAAATGTATTGCAATATATAAGTACACTGTTGAATTTCCTAAATAAATAAATAAAATAATCTAAGTCACCCTTTCTCAAACTCTAACATGAATGACAGCTTTTTCCATTCTATTGAGAACTCAGAGCGTGACACTAAAAAATGCGAGTGTAGCTGTATAGATAATAACCAAATTAACGTGACCTCGTTTAGGGTAAGATGCACTTTTTATCGGTCGAATCACGTCCAATAACCAAAGGTCTTCCATACAATAGCTCACGTACTTCAAGGTTTGTTGATGAATTTTGCGAAACAAGCGTTCCGCGGAGGCGATAGCATCAGAATTAACTCTAGAGGCTCGCAGCGTTGACTACCCAAATCGGATGTTTGCCCAATGAATATGATAAATTTTTGCCTTATTAACCTTCGTTCTTATGATTTTAAATGTGCATTGTGTTCTTCAGTGTATGCCAGTACGCGACAGAGCAATGATTTCTTTGATGTACTCATCAGTTAGTGTAAGCTTTATATAGCAAGATGCATCATTTTACATTCTAAACTATTTTGAAGAAGACAATTGGGTCGGATCGGAGTTCGGCGAGTTAGTATACAAATATGTATATTATTAACGAAAAATATAAATAAGATATTCTGAATTACGATTACCAAATAAATTGATTGCACTTTATAATGACGTTTATGAATGAAAGCAATATTAGTGCTATGCGGATGACGTCACATCCTTATTTGAAGAGGAATTTGTTTTGATCGTGTCTATTTTGTACAGTTATCATTTAAGCTTTTAAAAATATCTTTGATAGTAAATCAAACACGTTCTTAATATAGACACTTATTTTATTTTATGCTAAAAGGTGAATGATTTATGAGTACATCTAGCCTACTGACAGCGTGACAAATGTTGTTCCGAAGACTTACATACATTTTTTAGCAAGTAACCAATATTAAAATAGTGTCGTAATAAAAATACATTTATGAAATGCATCGAATTATAAGGTGAGGGAAAACATCGTGAGGAAACCTACCTGTTCCCCAAATAGGTAAAAGTCAGTGCTTGTAAATGGCGACATGGCTTACCACATGTCACATTGAGTACTGACTATCTGGTCAACACGTGGGTTTGAGGTGGCCATAGAATTACGACGATATTATGATGGAAACCTAAACCTCTGACTACCCCGCAAGGGTTAATGGTCGTAAATGCGTTTGTCTTTTTTGTCTAATTATAATATCCATATTATGTTTCTATACCGAATTATCCCAATTGGCACAACTTTAGTGGGAATATGATCCATTCTATATATACAAGGATACGTAACATCCGTTTCTTATATTTTATACCTAAAGTTTCATATTTTACACTTACAACGATTATAGAAATTATATAACGTATTATTTACATCTGTATATACGGCTATGGTTATTAAGTTAAGTGTTTTATGCGGTTGTCAGGAGAAATAGTAAAATTAACAATTAGTATCGTATTACGCGAACAGCACATACATACTAGAAGCGCAAAGAAATGATTTAAGTGCAATTTCAAGCGATTGGACACGATTTAGAACAACATTGTGTGTAAAGTATAGCTAATGTGAATGCTTCACATTTTCACTTGAGATGCATGATAATTCCTTGTAGTTTATTTTCCAAGAAAAGTTATTGCACTTTGTCGTTGAGTTATGGATGTATGTGACGTTTTCTGTGCAGATTTTTCCACTTCTATAGTCTTTCCTACTTATAGTTTTAAGAGATTCACGATTTATACTCGATTAATAAGTAACGGGACTTATCGCGAAAGTTTTTATATAATAAAGTTACCTTTATCATTAATCCGACGTTTCGGCTACGTTGCAGCAGCCTTGGTCTCGGACAGACAGACAGTCAGTCATAAACGTAACTTTATTTTATAAAAACTTACGCAATAAGTCCCGTTAGTTATTATATCTTTGCTACTTACATACATATACATATTCTCGAATGAATTAACCTTTGAGAGATTGTTGTTTTTATTTATACTCGTACATCTTATCAAAGCTGAATTAGCATATTATAATTATTTTGAACAGTACCTATGTCTTTATGCAACCTTTATGCGAATTGGAGCGAACGAATTTTCCAAGGTTAAAGGTATGAATTATGAGTTTTTTGAATAGAGCTAAGTCAATGGCACCTACCTTTGCTTGATACTACCTATCAAATCGGTCCTGAGAATTTTGTAATGACAAAAGCGTTCACGATCATCAACCCTTGCGGGGTAGTCAGAAATGAAATGCTTTTTATTCAATATCAGGATCATAAAATCACTTATTGAAGGTCAAAAAAAAAAAAAACATTTCCATCGGAAAAGTTGTCATTACAGTTAATCAATTGAAATAAAAAATATTTAATAAATCTAATTAAACTAATGGCATTTCGTAAAGCAAAATCCTGCAGAGAAGAAATGCCAAGAAACTCTGCAGACATATTTCAATACAATACAACTTAATTAAATAATCCATCAGAATGAGACTGCAGCCTAACTAGCAACCAACGAATATTATGAGCAACATATTAAAGGTGTCCCAATAAGAACATGCATCGTGAGGCTGCAATCACACCAAGATGAAACGTCACATAACATCATTTAGATAATCTTTCACTTTGTAGTAGCCCTTCTCGATCAACGTCGCTTTAGTGCAAACCTTAAATTTGTCTAGAGGTAAGGACTTTATAGACTCTGGAAGTTTGTTATACATTTTTATGTCCAGGCCCATAAACGAATTATTTATTCTTTTTAGTCTCGAGCCACTATAATACAATTTATTTTTATTGCGTGTGTTACAATTATGCATGTCTCTTACAAGCCTGTAATCATTAATATTTTTTTTAACATAGACTAAGTTATCATATATATATTGAGAAGCCACAGTGAGTATATTTATTGTCTTAAACACATCTCTTAAAGATTCACGAGGGCCCATACGGTAGATCGAGCGAATGGCTCTCTTCTGCAGCACAAATACTGAATTAATATCAGCAGAATTGCCCCACAAAAGAAGCCCGTATGACATGACGCTATGGAAATAACTAAAATAAACAAGGCTCGCGGTATTCACGTCAGTCAAGTGTCTTATTTTCCTAACCGCATAGGCTGCAGAACTTAGCCTTTTCGCCAAACCACCGATGTGCTCACTAAACTGTAATTTTGAGTCCATTGTGACCCCTAAGAAGGTAGTGGACCCCGCAATATCTAAAGCCACATTATTAATTACGATGCTAGTAGTTGAGCTCCTAACATTTGGCAAAGTAAACCGTACACATTTTGTCTTATTACAATTAAAAGCAAGATTGTTTATTCTAAACCATTGTTCCACCTCTGAAATCATCCCACATATTCTCTCTGTATCGTCTTTTCCTCTGTTAACTTTAAACAATATAGAAGTGTCATCCCCAAACAACACCATGTGGCAACGGCCCTGACTTAAAGAGGTTAATAACAGAGGTTCAGGTGTCCATCTCCGTGATTGCCAAGGTAGTAATTCTATGGCCACCTCGAACCCTCATATTGACCAGATAGTCAGTTCTCAATGTGACCGGTGGAAAGTCATGTCGCCATTTACAAGCACTAACTATTACCTCTTCGGAGAACATGTAGGTTTCCTCACGATGTTTTCGCTCACCGTAATATTCGATGCATTTCGTAATGTATTTTTATTACGAAAATATACATAGAAATTCGCTAAACTTCATTTCCATTGGTACATGTTCAAGCGGGATTTGAACCTTGTACCCTTGATACAGAGTCAAGTCCCAAACAACTGATTTGGAGGTTATTGAAAAAGGAATGTTTGATTATTTTACCTACTATTCTTTTGTTCCCTATATTCTCATACATTTTTGGTAAACGCATATGACTAAAGCTAGTAGAAAACAAAGGATGCGATAAATACACCTGATAAAGCGAAGATAAAATATTTACTACAGGCTGATAACAAGAAAATGACAAATTCCATATCTCTCGCATACGTTTTGTTTTAAACCTTCGAACATTTCTTTTACTTGGCTGTGGCATAAACAATAAGAACATCGCGTGGTTTCTCTGATAGATAAACTAGAGAGACACCACCTAACCTAAAACATTCACGTCCTTTATCTCTATATAATATAAGAAAGAAAGAAAAAAAAATAGTTTATTCTATAATATCTCCTAGGTCACTGTTTAGCATGAATATTGGGAATGCGATATTATAACGGAACATTGGTGACAGGTTATTTACCCCTACTCCTACGAGCCGAGAAGAACGGCAGTTAATTAGCTTTATTTTTACGTCCCAGACTAGCGCAGGACTACACCACCTAATCTGATGTTTACTGAATTATTTATTTACATTAAATTTACCATTGTCTTTAGCAGGTTTAAACGTAATGCGATAACAATAATATTATTAAGATTATTTCAACGCTATTCTTAATAAAAACAACATTTACGAGTAAAAGTACAATAGCTAATTAAAATTGATTTAAACTAACACATCGCTTACCCATATTTATTTTACAGCTAGAGATACTTTTAATACTCGATTGTTTTTATATTTTTTAACATTCCTTTGAACATCGCCGTTGCGCGATCGGATAATCACATTAACTAGTGTTCGATTCCCGGTCGAGGCACAATGATGAACTATGCTTATTATAACTATATATATTTAAGAAATATATGTTTTTTCAATTTTCATTGACTAGTACCCTTAACACAAGTCTTAATTTAACTTACCAAGTGGCTAATTTAATTGGTGTAATAGTGTCCCAAATACTATTAATTAATTATCCTTTAGTAAAACATATTAAGTGATTTTATAAATGTTTCAACGCTTTTCTACTGCTTTCCAGTCTGGTTGTTGATTATATATTATGTTATAAATGTATTTATCTATGTATAATATGTATACATTTCTTTAATATACGTTGAATATTACTCTTAACACAAGTCTTAATTGAACTTTCCAAATCGCTAGTTTAATTAGTGTAATAGTGTCCCAAATATTATTTATCAATTATCCTTTAGTGTACCGACTTAAGCGTTTTTTTAAATGTGTTAAATGCAGCCGGTAATCTTTTATAGGAACTACACGTAAACAATAATCCCACTACTTTGGTTTCCTTCCGTTTAGATTTGTCAAACAATAGAGCACTTAATTATAGAGATTTATGGGGAAACATTGTACTGTTGTGTATGAATATGCGTAAATTTGATAAGGTTTACGTCAAGGCATCTTAACTGTACGTGCGGAAGGAACGCCAAATTAGAATTTTTAATCGTTGTTGTTGTTATGCCTTGTAGAGTGTAAAGTTAAGAGATCAATATGTATCTAATACTAATAATATTTTAGGAGATTATTACACCAATTGAACTAGCCCTTTGCTAAGTATATTTAAGACTTGTGTTATGGGTACTAGTCAAAGTAAATTTAAGAAATATATACTTATTATATATAAATAAATACATATATAGTATGTACGAGTATAAGTCTAAGACTGGAATGCAGTAGAAAAGCGTAGTTTTTAACTCTGCCTCCACCGGCAATCGAACCCGGGACCGGGACCCGGACAGCGTTCAGGCGGCTAACCGATCGAGAAGCTTAGCTTATTGTAATAACAATAAAAAGCGTTTATTTACAGCCACAAAAACATACGCAATACAAAACGTTTACAATTAAAACTTACAAACTAGGGTATATAACTTGTGCATCTTATTGTCACGGCGAAAGGGCAACTCAGCTGGGGATGTTGCGTTTGCTACCAAACTGGAGAGCAACATTTGTATTTTGAATATATAGATATAAAAATATGATATTATGTGTTTTAACAAGCCCAGCTAGGTCACTTTCCGTGAGATAGCATTTTACGCGTTTTAAAGTGATGGTAGTTACATATATTATACTAAGAGATAAATAGTTCCATATTTATAATTATTGAGACTGAATATATAAAAAAAATGACCTATGCTAGTCTGGGACGTAAATAGAATGCTAAGCCCCCCTGCATGCAGGATATGACTAAAAGTCAATAGAATCTATTAGGCGATGGGCTAGCAACCTGCCAAACAAAGTTCTATCATGACATCGCAACCCCAACTTTATGCTAATATGAAAACAAGGAGATGATGTCATATCTCTAAGGTTCTGTTCATCTCGAAAGGGATTAAAGGACGTGAATGTATGTATATGTAGGTATGAATTTACATGTTCAGTTAGTTCACTGTAACCTATAAAACTCTGGATCAGATAGGCTTGTGAGTATTCATAAAATTATCTAGAACGAGACGTTTCTATGATTTAAGCATTTCTATTTGAGCAAACAATGGCTCCCAGACAATCTGAGCTTTGCATCAAATTAACTGAACCCCGTACTTCTGACCGTGTGAACCCACTTTATGATTTCGCGTTAATATGGTATGAACAGTTCTTTACGGTGCTTTGTTCGAAAGGGCAGCTCTTGATAGAAAAAAAGTCAATTGAATCTTTACCTGTTACGACAGTTATTACAGGATGTAAATACATAAAAAGACGTAAATACATAAATACATTTTCGAAATGCGTTGAATACTACGGTGAGGGAAAACATCGTGAGGAAACCTACCTGTTCCCTTAACAGATAATAGTTAGTGCTTGTAAATGACGACATGGCTTACCATCTGTCATATTGAGTACTAACTATCTGGTAAACACGTAAGTTCGAGGAGGCCATAGAATTACTACCTTCGCAATTGCGGAGATGGACATTTGATTCTCTAACTTCCCCGCAAGGGTTAATGGTCGTGAACGCGTTTGTCGTTTTTGTCTTTTCGAGATAGAAGCTTCGATGGTTATGCGGATGAATGATAGAAAATTGACAAAAGTATAAATGTGGGTGAAATGGAAGGGCGATTACGTAGAGGCTGGCCCAATAGGACAAATGACAGTCAGATATATATACGCCATATTGAAGAAGGTTGATGTTAGAAGTACCTATAATTGCCGTGTGTTTGTATGAGGAGGTGAATTAGAGGAATCGGGCGTGCTTTTGTATAGATAGATAAATCGATTAGTGTTCAGATGGTTAATCGTCAGCGCACATGAAAATCATGTGACTCTAAAGTTATCATTATACGTAGTATAGATTTAATTATATATTTAAAAGTACTGTTTGTTCTCCTTCACGTCATAGTGAGATGGAAAGTATCCCTTGGATCGGCCTATGACTTCACAGGATGGGCATTTAGATGGCGATGTCTATTTGAGTGTTTGTCGATTCAGGAATTGGCATGATTTAGTGTTTGGAGCGAACTAATTACGTAATAGCTAGACAAGGTTCCCTACATACAAATGTCGGCGGTTTACGAGCGCGTTTACAGCTTTAAAGCACCAATGGCCGCCCCCATAAAGACACTACACCGCTATTCTGATCCATTAGCCGCCACGCGGGACGGAACTGCGCCCAATGCGAAGTTCAATGTCGACATCCGTGCTTCGGCTGATCGATACATGCATTCGATAGTAGCCAGCACTCATTCTTGACTCGGAACCTATTAATATTACATGCATATTTGGATTAAGTAAAATTTGATGTTTTTTCCAAGAGGTCAGAAATATCATACCTTGAGACTTTTCTTATATATTGTGGATTTTTTCTTGGATCTTTTTGACACGAAGTTGACATATTAGATTCAAGTGAACATGTAATAATTTTACTTGTTTCATCTAATAGATGTTATAATACGAGTATACATACATCCTGCATGCGGTGATTACAGAAACGTTTACACTAAATTCAAAGTTTGAAATCGTCATATACACAATACGCTCCGTAATATCGTATACGTGAATCCCTAGCTACCCCGCGTAAATTCATGCGTAATTCAGTGGGTATAATGTTTATTTATCAACATCATTATAGTTAAACGATGCCCATTAACAAATTCATTACCAAGAAATGATTGGCAGCAATTAAATCGAAACTAAAAGTAACAAAAATGCAATAAGTTTCCCGCAAGCGTCCACATGTTCCGAGAGCCATTCGATGAATATTAAGTGGCTTCTTACCAGTACTTTTTGCAACACTGCGAAAGTGTAAGGCTAGTTGCACACGAGTTCGTGGCCTCACGGAAGTTATAGTTACAATTAATTAGAATTTTAAATTGATGTAATTGTTAGAAAGGACAAAAAAAGACAAACGCATTCACGACCATTAACCCTTGCGGGGAAGTCAGGAAAACAGGTAGAATTCCTCACGATGTTTTCCCTCAACGTAGTATTCAACGCATTTCGTATTATTATTATTATTATCAATGTACTTTTTTGTTACAAAGGGACAAATAATATACAGAATAGACTCCTTTTTTCTACAAATGTCTGATTTCTAAGGAATTAATCATAAATTACATTTATTTTGTCATCACTACACGTATAGGGTTTTTTTTTGTAACAAGAGAGGTAAACTATTATTGACGCTAGACATAAAAGCCTAATTAACAAATAAAAAAAATATTCTAAGACGTTTCCGTGTGAGAGCAAGGCTTTACAAATGAAGTGCAACATAGCAGAGGCGATAACTAGTGAAATCTCCAGTGGCAACAGCACGCACGCCTCGCTCACTTCCTTTCATATACAGGTGATAAGAGACTAAACTACGCCTAGTCGGAAACACTAGGAATGTGTTGAACAAATAGTGGATGAGATTTAATTTATATGTACGTATATGCTAGTATCTAATGTATTTTAATAAGAATCCGCATCATCATCTCCAGTTCCCGTATACATAAAGCGTAGTACATAATACATAATAAGCATAGTAGTGTAAGCAAAAATTGACATTGATATAGAATATAGGTGATGTGCTGCTAGCTTATTGCCTGAATTAGTTATTCGATGCAATTCAATGATGAAGGATTAAGTAATAAATTTATGTACGTCCTATAGAGTACCTCTAAACGTTTACTTTAAATACATTAATGATAAACCATTTGATACTGATATCAGCACAGTTATAGGCCATTTAAACATGTTTTATAAATTTCGAATAATGTGAGTCAATATGCTATCCATGCATATACAATTTATCCACCCAATTTAACTACTCAGTTGTTCCATGTCTTGGACGTAAAAAGTATGCTATCTAGCTGCCGTTCTTCCCAACTAAGTAACTAAAGTCATATGGAATCTATCGGACGATGGGCTAGCAATCAGCAAGAAGAAATGATAAAAGTAGGAACATATATGTATATATGTTGAACTACTCAGATACACACTAGACGATACAAGTCATTTTTCTCAGAAAAGGGCGTACGTGCGTTCGTACCATGCCCAGAATCTGGGGCAGATCGGAGTTGGTGACACACGTCGCCTTGGGGCCTTGCGGCGCTTATTGCCTTCAACGGAGCCTGCAATTTCGATGCAATCACTGCTCTATAGCTTAAGCGATTCACTATGACGAGATGTTTGTTTTTTTAAGCCATTCACCACTAAGGTTATGTCAAGTACAAACACAGATGCCATGGCGTTTGCACTTGTTATTCAGTCGCCATGGTTACACCAACGCCGCCAACCGCTGCAACCGAAGAAAAACGAAGTCGAAGCTCCAATTCTTCTCTTCCCTGTTCTTCGGTTCGTTCTAGTTGAGGATCCAGATATAATCCCAAAGCGAACATATTTAGCCAGTTCGGCATCACAATTGACTAAATATTCTGCCGAAACTAATTATTTGTATTTTCAACTCTCACTGAGCTGCTGACTTTGTTGACGAACCATAGACGACGAGATGTTGGTTTGTCAAACTAATTAAAAAGGAAAGTTTAGTCTCATTTGATGAATAAATGTCACGTGAGCATGTATTTATGGTTTTGAAATTGTAGTACAGGCAAAAGATTCACTGTGAACACAGGAGTCGTGTTTCCCAAGAATAGCACCAGGTCAGAAAGCCGAGCTCCGAATCGTTACTAATTATTTTAGTTTCGATTGCATTCGCAGTGACTTATATAACTTTTGTTCAGCTCTATGATTTTATATAGCTTTTGTCAGTTTTCTAATGTCATAAGTTCTTATATGCTAAAGTATGTGATAGGAACCAAATGTCACGAAGTTTAATATCACTACATAGTATAAAACAAAGTCGCTTTCTTTGTCCCTATGTCCCCTTGTATGCTTAAATCTTTGAAACTACGCAACGGATTTTGATGCGGTTTTTTAATAAATAGAGTGATTCAAGAGGAAGGTTTATCTGTATAATAACATCCATTAAATATAATGCTTTATATTTTATACCCGTGCAAAGCCGCAGCGGGTCACTAGTATATAGCTCTGTTGTTTGGATCTTGACTCTGTGTCAGTGGGTACAAGGTTCAAATCCCGAGTCAAGTTTATTAATTTTATATGAAATTTTCGCAATATAAATAGATTTGCGAAATGCATCAAACACTACGGTGAGGGAAAACAGGTAATAGTTAATGATTGTCGACACTGAACAGTACTGACTATCCGGTCAACGCGTGGGTTCGAGGTGACCATAGAATTACTACCTTGCGGAGATGGAAGCCTGAACCTCTGACTATATACCTAAAGCGATATTAATTCGCAAAAACCACATCAGCACCCGCAATATGCATAC
Organism: Leucoptera coffeella; assembly: GCA_030578115.1. Taxonomy (NCBI): domain Eukaryota; kingdom Metazoa; phylum Arthropoda; class Insecta; order Lepidoptera; family Lyonetiidae; genus Leucoptera; species Leucoptera coffeella. The sequence goes on along the minus strand of JAMBLF010000301.1, from coordinate 1,188 downwards.
GCTTTAAAAAGGTACTCATTATAGGTAACGCATGTTCAGGTAATGATATAATAGCGGTGCCTTTCTTGAAACTTATCGAGGGCTTGTCCTGCGCTGTTGAGCAACACTTGTTCCGATTATGTCATACCCTTCACCCTTGAAGGTAAAGCGGAATTTCGGGATAATGAGTCCTTATATGCTTGAAGTTCAAATATGTAAGTACACGGAAAATTAATGATAAAATTGTGTAAAAAAGACTATATTTCAGATGTAATTTTTTAGAAAGATTTGTAGATTGCATTAACTAAGACAAAAAAAGACAAACGCGTTTACGACCATTAACCCTTGCGGGGTAGTCAGAGGTGCAGGTGTCCATCTTTGGAATTGCGAAGGTCGTAATTCTATGGCCACCTCGAACCCTCGAAACTCGTGTTGACAAGATAGTCAGTACTCAATGTGACAGGTGGTAAGTCATTTCGCCATTTACAAGCACTAATTATTTCCTGTTCAGGGAACAGATAGGTATCCTCACGATGTTTTCCCTCACCGTATTATTTGACGCATTTCGAAAATGTACTAGAAATCCATTAAAGTTCATTGCCATTGGTACATGCTCAAGCGGGAATTGAACCTTGTATCCACTGATACAGAGTCAAGCCCCAAACAACTGAGCTACGTTGCATTAATAAAAGCATCAACTAAATGATTTAAAAAGCTAAAACCTAGAGCACTTTTATATTTCCATGAATTGTCAAAATACGGAAACAGGAATAAACAAACAACAAAATTAAACGCCACGACAATTCCAATTAAAACGTAAGGAAACGTAACCGTCTCAAAATCAGTACTCCGTAACTCAATGACAGAACAGCTGACCGAGACGCGAAGATAAAAAGCCGTGCACACAGTGGAAAATGAATTGTTGCTTCTCAAGAGTTTCACACGCCGTGCCGAGTACCGCTTCGAGGGGGCTTCCTTGTGAAAACTCCTCGCCTGGAACGAAACAATGCGCTTAGGTATTAATTGATGCGACATTACTTGCGAACGAATGTTGCTATACCACAGTGCTATCGATGTAAAGTTCAGCTACGCTAGATGGGAATGTTTCCTAGAAGCCATTATTGATAATTACGACATTATAATTCGTGCCATGTATGTGTTCGTATTAGTTATTGGTGATAAAAATGATATATCCATTTGTATTCACTG